>JAAAKL020005267.1:0-19580 GCA_010016065.2 Carybdea cf. marsupialis auct. non (Linnaeus, 1758)
AAATTGAGTTTCAGTGTAACAACCTCGGCTGGCTTAAAATCAACCCTAGAAAGGGATAGTTTTGATGTCACAGGTATACACTATTCTTTTCATGCTCGAACATAGAGTTATGTCCTAATACTTTTTACACACATTGCATTACCACATCGAAGGTGACGAAAGGTACCAAGATTTATAGGAATTTACCATTGGAGCATAAATCTCTTAGAGCTCTCAAGTTTCGAATAAAAGGGGGGGCTGGAATAATAGGGGGTGGAAACTTCAGCAGATATCAATAATAGGGGGTTGGAATAATAGGGGGGCTGGAAATTTATACTCAACTACACTTCCGCGCGCTGCACATAAACGTAAACATTTTGCTCACGGAATTTCATTTTCATTCAGTCAAAATGGTGGTTTCTCAGAGTAAACGCAAGTTATGTAAAGTACTTAAGATGTAAATCATGAATCATACCGATTTATGATTATGAAGACGTTTGAAGCCGCCGTAGTCTAGTGGATAAGTTCCTTGCCTTCACTTAAAGAGGGTCAGGGTTCAGATACTGGATAGACGATTGGTGATGTCAGGAAGGGCATCCAGTCTGAAAGTTCTCTATGCTCCAGTTACTTGTCTCATGTACATGGACATCCGTCCAACGTACGCTAGCATGTAAAACGGACATAAGGCCGTGTAAAAATGAAAAAATATGAAGTGATGATAATTAGGTGGAAGAGGTGGATAGAGAGAATAAGCATGACTACTTTTCAGTCTCCTTCCCAAGATTGCAGGGAGGAGGTAGTAGATGGGATGCTATGTGAATGCCAATAACTATGTGAATATTTGGACGCTGTATAGATAACTGATGCATTAGCTGCATAAAATTAAATGTAACTTTGGATTCAAATAAACTGTATTTTAGGTTTAAAAGATGAGAAACAAGAAATTAGTGCAAGGAGCTATTTTACATAACATTTACATAATTTGTGATATGAAACCAGATTTACTGTAAGAATTTTCTTCCATAGATATTTTGGGCTGTTTGTGGGTGATTCTTTGTAGATTTTTGACGTCATCGTTTGCAAAGGAAAGTTTTAAAATGGTTTGTTAACAAAGTCTTTCAGTCTCTCATCTCTTTATCAGAGAAGATATAGCCCCTCGGGCCTACTTGCACCCTTACACCTCCCTGTCTGAATGCGTTTATGAATGTACGGTGTTCCTGATGTTAAAACTGAACCTTAATAGAAGCAAGCTATCCACTAAATCATGCGGTTTGTTGTTCTAAAGTGATAATTGTTCCTGGAAACACCTTTAAGTGCACCACTGATCTCTAAGAAACCATCTGATCGAGCATATTCATTCTCAGAAAAGGTCAGTAGTTGGGCACCATCTTAGCCCCCATCACACAGAGCTTATAAACAATGTTACGTAGCATGGTGGACCTTCCCGCGCTATATTAATTTATGGGGACTGGTGTTCGTGACCACACTTTTTGCTGTTAGAATCAACACAGCAAATTTGTTAATATGTTAATATAAAAGCAAATGTACGATTAGTTTCAGGGTTGCAATTGCTTTGAAACTCACGTAGATACATCTTGCTTTTCAGGGGACATTTCATTGGCTGCGATAAGTATGTCAAGTGATGAAAACACCTACAAGACGAATGCTGTCAATGACATCAACAACGGTCAACATCCAAATCTACTTCCAGGTAAATTGATGATGCAACAGTACTCCTTGAAGCTTTAACAGGTTTTAGATAAACCAAGCATAGTTGTTGTAGAAATAGAGACCAAAACAGATACTTGTAGAGCTGCTAATTAATCTAAACTTTAAGTCCAGTAACAATTCAGAATCCTTTTTCTTTACTTGAAATTGAAAGCTATTCACAGTCCAGTGGTTATGATAAACTTTTCAACGAAAATAAATGCCCGCTATTTTTGCATATATGTACGTACTTCGCCATAAACAACCGTGGCAAAAAGACAACTGCTTGCTTCGTGATGAAGGAGAACATTAGAAGAAAATGTGAAGATTTTAAATCCTATTTACGCATAATCGGTTTACCAGGCCCCAAAGCAAATATTCTTTTTACTTTCTATCAGAACTTTGACGAAGCTTCAGTTTTCCTTTGTTTTCTCTTGTTTTGTTTGCTTGCCGAGACTTATGGAAGTTGATCTGGCACCTCAAAATCATCACCATTGGACATTAGAAGAAAGACTCCTCGCCAGTCTGTTCAACTAACAGCTCTTCTAACAATTTCTGGAATCAAATTATCTTACTTACTTTCTGATAACATGCTCTCTACGAGCTTTCTCTAACACTTAACCGCTATCTCTAACCTATCCATTGCTGGTTTTGTGTCACCCATATTTCCCATACCTGTCACATTGCACAAGTCGGCTATCCATAGTCCTCCATAGTCACGTGCGTTTCCAAGTGGCCGTTTGCTTCTTGCTCAACCTTCCAACATTTTGATTGTCCTAGGGAGTGAGCTCTCTTCTCCCATTTGCTGCAGTATAGACTCATTGCTCCGGTCTCCATTTTTCGATACGATCACACCTCAGAGACATATATCCTGTCTTCCAGTTCTTTGTTCAACGTACAATTTTCAGCAGCATACAGAAGTTTTGACCAAAAGTAGCACTCATAGACTCGCCTGATGTAAAATTTCTTGCACAGTTTTTTCCTCCAAGTACAGATTTTGAATGATACGGACATTTTCACCGCCATTTCCTTTTTCTTAGTCGTTTAGTACGTTTTTGGCTTATATTCGGTCAATTGCTTTCTGTTGGTTAATAAAACAGACAGATGTCAGTCTGCTGTAAGGTACGCCTCATGGAGTTTACGTAGATTGAAGATTCCTTCTTTAGTGCCCTTCCATTATAGACGCCAAGCTGACTCCGATCTGTCTCTCTTCCAAAGAGGATCTCATTCCTCCTCGTGATGATACTCCACATGATTTTGGTTACGTGGTACAGCGATGTCAAGGTCCTGTAATAGATACATTCTATAGTTTAAGTTACTTAAGAAGTTTTACAAAGAGAGAGTGTTTGAAAACGTCTTGTTGAAAGCCTACGAGTTTCATATACCACCTTAATAAGCTTTTATATCACTTTAGTTCCATTTACCCTCAAAGCTAGAAGCATTTCACCTGTTATCTCATTGATAGCAGCGCCTTTCCTCGCGCCGTTCTTTATGGCAGCCTCAAATTTTTCCATGATTTTATTAGACCATCTCCAACATTCAGCTCTGCTCCCTCAGATCTTTAATTATCATCATATAGATGGAAGTTTCCCGATAACACCCTACAACAAGCCGATTTGTTGCCCTTGATTTCTTTGGTATCTTTAGTTTTAACTTTACTTTGGTAACGAGAAGACAGCGATTGCTAAACTTGCATCCTCACAAGAGGGCTTTTGAACGTCTGTGATGCTTCTACTTAGCCTTTTGTTTATCAACACACAGTCACTCTGGTTACGATAAGTGCCCTTAGGGCTCCTCCATGGATACTGTCTACTTGTAGAATGTTCTAAGTAGGTATTGCCAGTAACTAAGGTATAATCATTACAGAGATATATCAAATTAAGCATCTCGATCGTTCTTCTTATCTAATGCACGAGGGCTACTGTCTGTCCTATTCACCTTTCCCTGCTTCAACATTCATGTCACCCATCACTAAAGGTCTTTGCCAAACGTTTCCACTCTGCTATCGGAAGTTGAACCATATCTTACGTCCACAGAAAATGGTTTTCTATCAAACCTAACCCTCGTGACACGTTCTGATAGTGTCCAATACCCTTGTACAGATCTTGCCAGTCGTCTTTTTACCGAAACAGAAACTCTATTAAGATACCTTTCTCCACCTGAAGAGTATGGAACATGGTTTTCTTCTTTCAAACAACCACCTCTGTCGATCGTACTTCTGCCATACTCGAAAATATCTATCAACTTCGGACGAGACTAAATGAGAAAAGGCCGTGTCTCCAGCAGTGCCCCTCTCACAATTTTGAAAACGTCGATTTCGGAGAGCAACATACCAGAGCCCCCTAATACCGCGGGGAAAGAGGCAGATTACAAGTAACAGCATCAATGAAAGCGCCTGTTATGTGGCTACTGTCTACTGTGGCTACAAAAATTTTTCCGTTTTGGTCACTTTTCCGTCAGATATTCTCAAGCAATTAGTCTGAGATTGTAGATTATTGGAGAGTATCTAACTAATGTAATTACCTAAACTATCCTCCAAGTTTCCGGTGATCAATTGATGATTAATGATGGTTTCTGGCATGGTAATTAGTAACAAGACTAGAAACGTCATGTCCAAGTTAAATAAATAAGAAGATATTATCAGCTATACTCCCCTGTGATATCTGCTAGCACTATGTAGGGAAGATTAAGACCGCCCCTTTTTTCCAAAAAAGTTAGCAATTGTAAAAATCAGAGAATTTTAAAAATTAATGCCCTGGGCGATTCTTTTCTCTAAGGTAAAGAATTTCATTACATTTAACTGCTTTGGATCCGACAAGCAATCAGCTCAATCAGTTTTGTATCTTTTGCCCAAGCTGCTGCATGTCCAATATCTATTTTTAACTACTTATATTGCATTTTAGGGAGGAATTTGCAGTTCACATCAGTTAGTCAAAGTCAGGCCTCAGCAGTTCTTACAGCAGTAGAGAGCGGAAAGGTATGTCTGTTCGAGTAGACCTATAGATTCATTATTGCAGTTTCACCTTTTTGTGATAGGAAAGTAGGCTCTTTGTAACTTACTTTGTTAAGCGTACTTGACTTCAAAAGAAGCAGTGACAAGAACCATGTAAATGCACAGAAATACTCCAGAAGACTAAAACATCTGCATAATAAAATCTACATCAAACAATGATGGATGTGAATGATGATGATAATGATGGTGATGAAAATAATGATGATAATGATGACGATGATAATAATGATGATGATAATGATGATGATAATGATGATGATAATGATGATGATAATGATAACAATGATGATAGTGATGATGATGATAATGATGATGATAATGATAATGATGATAATGATGATGATAATGATGAAAATAATGATGATAATGATAATAAATATAATAATTATGACAGTGATGATGATAATGATGATAATGATGATGATAATGATGGTGATGATAATAATGATCATTATGATGATGATAATGATGGTGATTATAATAATGATGACGATGATGACGACGACGACGACGATAACGAATTAATTCCGCCTCCCGCCGTATTGAACGGTAAAGGTCCATAATTATAAGGGGTTTTTTCTACTTTAACAGGCTGACGCTGACAACACTAAGGCAGTTCGTGGTATCTTAGGACCAGGAGATAATAAAGAATTGACGCATATCAATGCAATAGGAGAGGCGTTCTCAATTCCTGTTTTAGACCATGGAAGCACCAGCTCAACATTCAGTGACAAGGTGCAGTGCCCATGATACTTCGCTGTGTTTTAATTTTTTGCGTGGGGGTGTATTTTCAAAATTGATATGTAATGTTTATATACTTGCAATATCCTGATGACCGTACCCGGAGGGTAACCTTTGAATGGTATAGTCGTATTGACATACAAATATTACTCATATATACTTGATTGCAAAGGGTAGAATAAAACGGAGAGGTGGTGTAATGCCAGAAGTAGACAAAATGAAAGGGGATAAGATTCGGGAATCACTCACTCACTCACTCATTAATCCCCGAGCACCGTGCGGTGCGTAGAGCCAACTTGAAACACAAGTGCTCGCCAGAGCTGACGATCGGCAGCGAGCTGCTCCGTTTGAGATAGAGGCACTCCACAGGATCGCAGATTTTAGGCGAGGTGCGCCTCGAGGAAGTCTCCATCCTGCTGCAGACGGACTAAAATCCAGGACCGCGGGGGTTGGATGACTCGTAGGCAGGCCTAGGATATGTCCATACCATCGCACCCTTCTTTGAGTGGTTAAAACTGAGAGTCGATGTTGTTGCGTCCGCTCACGTAGCTCGTTGTTCGTGAGGTGCTGCCAGCATCGGATTCCTTCAATTCTTCTTAGTGCTCTACTATCTTCTAAACGGTGCACTTGTTTTCAAGTTCCTTTGGGATTTACATGACTTTGTTAGATGTCCACCCATTTGATGTTTTGAACGTAGTTTGATAATCATTAGTCGCGTTAGATTTGGACTATGGGATCTCGTAACGCATACTGTAGGGTACCTGCCGGCCACCTTAACTGCCCACCCATTCCTTCAGTATTGAACGCGGAAAGAGGGGACATGAGTGCAATCAACATTCAAAACAAAGTAAAGATTTGTGTTTCCCCTTTAAAATTATGCAGCACTTTCATTAGATGTAACAGCATCTATCAAACTAAGCCTCAAAGAGCTGTCAGTATTGAATCCCGGTATTTAAAAACCCGGCTTCCCATTCTCTTAATTGTATTGGTTTGTCACTCTATCTTCAAATTCAATTCTGAGATTTAAAATAGATTTTCCCCAGCTGTCGCTATAATAAGATCACAGATTTGTCTTTTCTTTATGATTACCCCCCGGTAGAGCTCGGTGTGTAATAGAGAATTAAGATCTCGTTTTTTCTTTACGTGTGAGTTCGAAATGGTGAAACAAAAACTCTATTAATCTTACTCTCACAGGGTATGGTAGGGCAGTCACCCATATGTCAAGTCATTTTCAACGTGTTAGCCTTACCAAGCACCGTCCATCTGTTACACGATATTTTATGCTGACATAAATACAATTTAAAACATCAAAAAGAGAATAATTTTTAGTATGTTGACTGTGAGAACGAATGATGGCTTAACTGTGCATACAACATGGGGCACAATAGCGTTAGCCGGTCATTCAATCTTGCGGTCGAGGAGTCAGACAGAATTAAGTAGGTGAGCCGAGCCTGTACGTTGACTTAAATATTGTTCTATGATTTAGTCCTGTGTTTTGTTTTTATTATCCCGTTGACTAGAGTAAGGTGGGAATGTAGACTTGAAAACATGTCAGACATGTTAAGATGTCGTCATTTCCGTAGTGCGTTTTGGGAGACCCAGAAATTGATAGGGATTATGGTGTTCTTAAAGACATGTGAGATAAAAAGAAAGATAAAACTAACATTCATTGATAACGTGCTAAGAAGTTAACAGTTTGATGGCATTAAGTCAAACACTTATATGCAGGATGTTTTATGGGGCGATGATGCGTGAACTCAATATATTTTGCTAAAAAGATGTAAAATATAAAAACAGCCACCTTCACCGCCCCCTCTCAAAACTAGGGCCATGTGACTTTAGGGTGGCAATTTTCATACTGAGTCCAATAGAGACAAAATGTCATTATAGTCTGCAAATTATAATCAGCTTTTTTCACAAATCGTATTCGATTTATTAATGTCAACCAATATCATCATCATCGTCATTATCATCATTATAATCATCTTCATCATCTCCATCCATCTCATCGTCATCATTATCATCCCTATCAACATCATGATGATCATCTTTATCGTCATCGTCATCGTCATCGTCATCGTCATCGTCATCGTCATCGTAATGATTGAAATCGTTGTTATTATATAACCGTCGCTATAGTTACTATCACAATCTCTCATCATGCCTCCTGATAAGCAGAGAGGCACCCCCAGAGGGGCGTAAGCCCTCCGGGGGAACAGAAATCATAGAGATTGCTTTTTTAATTTTTGCTATAGTTACTATCTGAGTCTATAAGCTGTTCTCTCCTCTAGCTAGGGTTCGATTTGTCTTAGATGTTCCTGTTTCTCCCTAAATCTTTAGCTTAGGAAACTAGAAGCTGCTAGAATTGAACACGTTATTTCTCTGTTAATTATTTGCTTGATACCACAAAGACCTCAAACAGAGCCAAACATTCCATCTCTTTTCCCCATTTCCTTAACTACCATGTACCAATGCTGTCCAGATACGATGTGCAATGTGGCTGTCCATTGCCAAAGTTCATTTCTTCGGGGCTAGAAAAGTAAGGAATGCTATTGGTTTAAGCATGGAATAATATATAAATTATATTTAACTCTCTTCTGCTTGGCAAAAGGAGAATATGTCCTTCCATTTGCAAACGTCACATTTTAGAGCTGAAATTTTGCGGCTTCACTCATGAAGACTTTTGTCAGCATGCAGTGGTATTGATCGATTGAAAGTACTTTTTTATTTTCTTTTGACAAATGTAACTGTGGTCTAAAAGACGTGCACAAACAAAACTAAATCTGGATTTTGCCAGTTGACAATGCTCTAGAGATAAACATCCTTTTTCTGTTTTCTTCTAGTACCAAAACTATGCCAAGATTCAAAACTGGGGGATGTACATTTGAGGAGTTATTTAGGGGCGCCAAATGCCTCCCACAGGAAATTCCTATCAGAGAAAGTGGAGGGGTCAGAGTAGGATTCAAGCAGATAGTTTCACTTAATTTAGAGACAACAAAGGAAAGCTGAGGGTATGGACTTGTTTGAACTGTCATTTCGCTTAAATGTCGAGTAGCCTGACATTAATAAGTCCGAAAAGGTTTCGGGTAAATTATTTTGAACGGCATGATTGGTTGGCCAATGTGTTTTGATTGACAAACTGTGTCCTTTTGTCAATACTTTAACGTTAAAACACCGTGCCGATGTGAGTGCCTCACCACGCCTTGTGGGTTACGAGTACAACACCCATAGCAATTCAAGGAAAACAACACTAGGAAACTATGCCCCACTAAGATTTTACGTAACTCCAGATAAAGAACATAAGGTCGTAAATATTGGCTCATAAACACGAAAGTGCTTCTTGTTGTAAAGTAGTAACACTTAGTGGTAACTTGCATCCATCAATCCCAAGTTAAGCAAGCATCGTCCGTAAAGCATGACAGAAGTGGCAATCAGACGGCGGTTGTAAGTTCTCTAATTCCAAGATTGAGATAATGATTCACTTCACTGGCGGAACCTTTGCGGCAGCACCGGCGGAACTACCGCGGCGGAACCACTGCGGCGGAACCACTGCGGTAGCACCGGCGGAATGACGGCAGCAGCCCTGCAGCAGCCCAGCAGCAGCCGCAGGACGTTTTTGTTACCAAGAGAAGACTTTTGAAATTCGTGAAAAATGGTATTTCGTATAAAATATTTATCAGGTGTTATGAGTTTATCCCAACAAATAGAGGGCAACTTCATGCGCCTTCTTTCTTTGTTTTCCATTCTTTTCATTTCTATAAATAATGTTAAGACGTGATTTTGCGGTTTTATGTGCTTGTGTGCGGTTTAATTTTTTCATGGATTTCTTTTCGCGGATTCATGAAAAAGCCGCGAATACTGCGAAATTTTATCCACGTAAGGTAGCATCACGCAACGTGTTTCCAGCTTGCGAAAATTTCGTCTGAAAATGGCTGCATCACTTGAAAATTGTTTCCGCCCAGGCCTGATGCCCTAGCAGTGAAACGCAATGAAGGTGGTCGTTGAAGAGGGTTAACAGAAGGCAGAACGGGATGGAGAATAAGCTTAAAGTAAGCGAGAGTCGAGGTTTATGATTGAGCTAGTTTTTCTATCAGCCAATCGTCTGCGCTGGGAAAGTGTGACGTCACGATTTTGAAACTGTTTGAATTATGGAGAAAATACTCAATTTTCATGTTGCCCTATTAATAAGAACGTCAATGACCAAAATTGAGGGTGTTGCCTTTTTCCAACACCGAGATATCAGCTTTCAAAGTTTTAAATCTCTCTAACAAAACCTTATTATTTGATGCTGGTTCCTAACGTAAGGAACCAAGGAAGATTAACAGAGCTTTGACCAGAGGATTTTGAAATTCAGACGCCTCTAGTTTAAACACTATATACACTACAGCTCTGGCAGTTTGAGAAACAGATTATTCCAGGGTTGCCTTTCGATACCTGGAGTCAAATCCTACTATTTCCAATACTTTTGATTTCTGACGTCATCACTTTCACAACGCATAAAGAGAAGTCAAGAAAAACGTAAAAATCATTAAAACTATCAATGTAGAAAGACGTACAGTGTATGTAGATTGATTGAAAAGCAAGAGCACCTCATCCCAGTCTCATAATTGTGGAATCAGAAATTCTCAGGTGGCCAGTCCAGCTCTTGTGAAATCAGCAGTTTGTTTCATCTAGTTACATTGCGTTACATCGATTCGTCTGTGGCACGATAGAAAATAGACAGCCTCTGTTCAAGCGACTTGAAGATACCGTCTAGTGAGCATACTCATCATTATCATAGTTGTGTTTATTTCGCTTTGATAAAGTCTTATAGATTTGTGCGTTACAAGAGAATCAAAGTGTTGAGCTAAACCAAAGCCTTACGTTTTGAGCCAAATTTTTTATTTATTTAATTATTTATTTATTTAATAATCTTTATAAAGGATCTTCACATCAGTTACAAAACTGTTTTGCAATTAAGTTCTGTCAAAGAAATAAGCAGATATAATAAATTCAAAAGTAGAAGAAAGACCTTTAAAAGTTAAATAAGAAAATAATTTTAAAGAAAAAGAAGATCCTGATGTGTAACATATCCTGTTTACATCAAAAGCGACAAAATCTTCCCAATGCAACTGAAAACCATTTCATACTGCCATCTTCGCCCCTGTGATGACTTTCGTAGATAGCTTGTAAGCATGGATTATGGATTTGGGACACTGTATGATTGATGCTTTACTGAGGGAGAACGTTATGTCAGTGAAAAAAATGACAAAAGCCGTCATGGAAATATCTCGCCGTCGACCGCCGTTCCATCCGGGAGAATTTTGGCATAAGTTTAGTCGACTTACATATGATTTCTACCGCCAAAATGAGTTGAAATTTAAACGATCTGACTGTGAGAGGTTGGTCTAATAATATCTCCCTATATATGACCTATAAATAATTTCCTTGGTTACGGTTTGGAAGAGTATGGATAAGACAGTTTTATCTTTGGTTTACAACTTTTTAAAATACGTCCACACATATCTCCCGTTCTTGTGCCATTCCTTTAACAGCATTTGATTTTAAGCGATTGGAACATTAGTGTTATGTAAGGGCTTTGGAATTATGTGCCTCTAAATGGGTCAATCGAATACTTTCATAAGAGCAGAATAGAAAAGCGATAAATGCATTGTAATGAGACGCCGTGTATCAGGACTGACGCTTCATTTGTCTAAGGTTGATTGTCAACTCTAACACCAATTTCAAAGGAGTGCCTGTGCTGCTACAGGCTGAACGTCAGCGTAACCTTCCTATCTCTTGATCAATCGATCTTGTTGTGAGAGCATCTCTTTGGATTCTACTTAGTATTCGTTCATGATATCATTTTATCAAGCGAAGATGAGATAAGGAACGAATTACAAAGACACAGGTTTCATAGCGGCACGAGCGTATAAATTCAATGCTGAAGAACTACAAGAACAGATCATAAGATCTTTTAGAAAATCTTCACCAGAGATAAGACATACAGTTCTTGTTGTATGTCGTATGCCAATGACGTATGTTGAGGTATCAGGGGTCTTTCTACTAACAGAAATATCAAAAACAAAGGGATGAATAACAGGGAGGGTCATTAATGACCAGGTTTCAATTGTTAGTTAGTAAAAGAAGAGCAGACAGTGCTAACTGCGGGAAAGTATGAAACTATTGACACGTTTCGTATCAAATATCTACTACCTTGTTATTTGATGCCGAAGTGGTGCAAGCTGAAAAGTTGCGAGTTTTCCACTTTGATTCCGTTTCTTTCAAGATTGTGGGAGGAAAAATTTACCCTAAATTTACGACCCTGTACTGTGAACGGTGATATACAAAATCAAAGAGAGGACAGCATAAGGTAGTAATTTTTACAAGATTGTAGAGAAACAAAAAATTGATTTATTCTTGCAGCTCAGACTTGAAATCAATTGCTGTCCTGTTCGTGTTGTAAGAACCAGTAAATTTGGAAGTGAGGTTGGCTGATGCAGAATTTTCGCAAGTGCCGATGGTGTAATTTTTTTATTTGGTATTTAATACTCTTTGAAGGCCCGCATTGTTTCCATATATGGGGAGAGAAAGGGGAAAGGATATCTTACCTGTTCACACACATCGTGGAGTTTAACGTGTACTTGCTCTCAATCTGGCATATGTAGACCCCTAATGCAAACGCGAGGGAGATGCACGATATCATTTCCTTTCCTTTCGTTTATTTGGATCGTATAAGGTACTTTCTCATCTTCATTTTCTTAAGACCCCGAGGGAGTGAACCTACGGATGTTCTCTATTCGATATTAAATTTTCGGCAAAATCCAGACCCTTGTTTGTATAAATGTTTCAGAATAGAGAAGAAAGACGAAAGATAACATGTAAGTTTAGGAATTAACTCTGTGTCGTCGTTATATATAGGTGCATAAATGTGACCGACAGGAATAGGAGACATTGTTAATACCACTTTTATAACTGTGAAACACAACAGGGTAGTGTGAAAATACAGCACATCCATACTTGAGGACATATTCATCATTATGAAAATACTTATATGCAGAGATTGCTGAAAGGGATTTCCTTCAAGACAACAGGGTTTGATTTTCGTAGTAATAACACTGAATGTATGATTTGTAGCTCACGTATCCCTAGCACGTAAAATGAGCAAATTAGTATCCGGTACATCCAGACTCAAACCCTAGTTCTTCAGTGTTTCTCTCTACGAAGGCCAGAAACTTTTTCCAAATGGTATTTGAGACATTGCAGATAGTCACTTTTGCACTTTGATAAGGCTTAAATTTGACTATAGTTATATTCATAAACCATTTAAGACATAATAAACATTGGTCACTTCTAATTATTTGTGTGTCTTTTGTTTCTGTTGGTAGAATAATCTCTGTTTTTTGTTTGCCTCTTTCGTAACCGATTGTTTCCATGTTTGGTCCTCTACTTCATTGTTCCACAGCTCTTTTCTTTTCCGGGACCCGCTTCCGAGATTATTCTCGGACCATTAATGCACTATATAAAACGCGTATGTGTGCATTACGTGTAGTTTTTAAGAGTTCTATTACTAAACTAACCGATAAGAATGAACCCTCTTGTTTTCTTTCTTGTTTTTATTTGGGAAAGGACAACCAAGAAGAGAAGAAATAAACTGTTTGATTGTAAAATGCTTTATAGAATATAGATGTCCTTATCCTCCTCTGTGGGTTTTATTTATTTTGCGCTGCACTACTCCGTTTATTGCTTACAAAATTCATTAGCAGAACTTACGCCGATGCCCATTTCTTGAAAGGAGCATCTACAATATGCAATCGAAGCTACTGCTGATTTGGCAACAAGACTTCCAGTTTCCCAAATTACTGCATTCCTGCCTTTTCTATTCGCAGATGTTTCGAGAATTATGTAACTCAGAAACGTTCTTAGTTTCTTATTAGGCAGTTAGCACCGCGTGATTCCTGAGAAACTCCTGATTCTGGTATGCGGTTTTGTCAAGGTGATTGTTGTTAGCAGATAGATATAAGTTACGTGCTACCATGATGGAGGCGTTAACGAGAGAAATTTCGTAGTTTAGATTAAGAAAATGATTATCAAATCGGTATGAGGATTTTGTTTTGTGCAATAAACTCAATAAACATTTGTCAAAGCATTGTAATCCGATGCACTGGGAAAATAACAAAAGAGTGCCACTATTTTAAGCAGTCATTGCAAGTACCAAACGCATAAATTATCAATCCGTGTGTATAGAGTGATATTGAAGCCTCAACGCATCCACGCCTTGCCATGCCATATTTTTGCTTAGTACTTTACTAGGTGTTGACTGTGAGGACTGCATATTACAGGGAAAACAATTCCGTAACCTTATTTAGCTCGGGCTTTTTTGGCAATTTATTCTACTCGAGGGCCCTTTTGTAAAGGCATGATTGGAAACGATTTGCTTGGTTGTAAATATTACCTTCAAATTTAGTTATTTTCTGTATACTGTTTAAATCAATTGCTATGTATGAAGTACATAGTAAGAAAAGGGATCACAGTGTTATTTGATTCTAAATCCAAGAACAAATTCGATTCCGAAAATGGCCGTTTGTAGTTGTGTTTTCGGCCATTTTCTTACACCCTACCTTGTTTCAAACGCTTATTAGAGAAGATCTAACCAAAGTTTTATCATCACTGTTCTGCTTTTTGTTAACATACGTATAAAATATGAGAGTTGGAAAGTTTCAAGCCTTAAACACGTATGTTTGGGCTGGCTAACTTTTCATTTGGAGTTAAGATTATGATGCTGTTCGTGACTAGTCGATGTCTAATAGTGACATGGTGATACGAAGGCAGTTCACTGGATGATGAAATGAGTTTTTGATGTAGATGCAGCGGAAATAAATGAAATCTCGTTAGAGTGAAAATTCTTTAAATTTGGAAGTTGGATACCCGTTCGCCCCGTTACAGGGATACGCATGATTTTTTTTCTTTCGAAAGATTCTGTGGAAGATAACATTAGAGTTCCCTTAGGTACATTTAAAATGGTAAATCATGATTCATTTGGGGTACTTCTAGCCTATGTATAAGAAAATGATACCGATTATTAAATGTAAAAATTCGGCTATCATAAGTAGGCCAACAAATCGAGGACGAAAGGAAAACCATATGTAACAAGAAGCCACTAACTCCACCAATCGCCTTTCGCCACCAATCACCTTTCACCACCAATCACCTTTCGCCACCAATCACCTTTCACCACCAATCATCTTTCACTACCAATCACCTTTCACTGCCGATCACCTTTCACTGCCGATCACTTTTCACTGCCGATCACCTTTCACTGCAGATAACCTTTCACTGCAGATAACTTTTAGCTACCAATCGTCTTCCGCTACCGATCATCTGTTACTGCCGAACACTTTTCACTGCCGATCATCAGTGCCGATCACTTTTCACTGCCGATCACCTTTCATTACCAATCACCTTTCACTACTAATCACCTCTCACTGCAGATAACTTTTAGCTATCAATCGTCTTCCGCTACCGACCATCATTCACCAACGATCGTCTTTCACTCTCGATCGTCTTTCGTTGCCGATCACTTTTCAATGCCGATCACCTTTCACTGCCTATCACTGCCGATCACCTTTCACTGGCTATCACTGGCTATCACTGCCTATCACTGCCTATCACCTTTCACTACCTATCACTGCCTATCACTGCCTATCACTGCCTATCACTGCCTATCACTGCCTATCACCTTTCACTGCCTACCGTCTCTTGCTGCTGGTCTCCTTTCACCACTGCTTATTAAGACTGGGTTTGCAGATATCTTTGTAGATTATTTTGCTAGGATATATCAGAAGACACAGTGTAAGCACAATACATTTATATATTTATAGGTAGCTGAAGCTGACACTAGCCCTATCTAGTGTATAGAAAAATATTAACTTTCGATCATGAAAATTAGTGGTTAGTATAGGAGCGATGAAAAGAAGGAACATGTTAATGCGATACTAAGCGTATTCAAGGAGGGACAGTTATTAAATTGCACTAAATAGTATGACCCATGTATCATCAACAAAGTGAATTGTAACTATCATTCTCATTCTAGGAATGGGTGTACCATGTTTGATATGCAATGGTTCGAACCCTGAACAAATGACACTATCCATTTCTGTATTTTACTTGTCGCATGCATTAAACGTCGTTCATCTTTGCTATTACCTTGATACTTTCATTGTCGAGTCTTTGGCTCCCTTTTGATACTTCAGTAGAACATTGTCACAAGGGAAATATCATTCTGGATGTTGTCCGGCTAGGAATATGACTGATGTATTTAAGTCGTGTTTATTCAGAGAAAGCATGCAGAATTCTTGCATTGCGTATCATAATTTCAGCTTATAAAAGACAGTTTCTTTTATCTCGAGTAAAGATAGTACTTAATTGAATATAAACAATTTTTGTATTAGGAAAGGTATTTGTATTAGGTATTTGTATGAGAAAAGACGCTCATTATCTGATTGCCCGCATTTGAAAGGGAGTACACAAAGTTACTAATCGCACGACGGTCTTATTAATACTTTTCAAAAATGAGTGTTTAAACAAAGGGGTTGCACTGTTAAGCTCTCTTGTTTGTTTCTCATATGATGACAAATTGAGTTAATTTTGGTGACAGACTAACTCTGAAGGTATGGATTCTTTATTCGGTCAATTTCTAACAAGTTCATTCGATCGGGAAGTTGTAATTGCACTTTTGCTTTTAACACCTGTAAACTCAGCACGCTTTAGCATCAATACAATAATTGCTTGATTCAACACAATGCCGCTAATGACCGCAATTTCCTAATCAGAAAGATCAATGCCGTTTCATCGCCCCACGTGCCAAACGGTACTTAGTGGCTGCCAGTGATTTAGTTATAGATAACTTTGAACCTAACAAATGAGTTCGTGATTTGTATTTTCCGACGGCTCTATGAAAATAACGGGACATGGCTACGACGTGAGCAGTACTGAATTAATGGAAATAGGTTTACAAAAGTAGTAAATCGACTATAGGCATATTCCCAACTTTATTCGACAGCATGACAATAGAGCATATGATTTTCTCTATGGAAAAATATCGAAGAGGTCAAATAATAAAGATAGACAAATAGGCGTAATAAGACTCCGTGCCACGACGATAACGAGGAAGTTATTTTGTTGTGGCAAGACGGAAGCTTTTGTAGTCTCGAGCTCCTCATAAAAAGTTTGTGTAAATATTAAATGGGTTGAGTATATCGAACTGTAGGGCTGGTGATATTTCCTTACGTTTCGTTATTTGCAAAGAGTATATAGAAAAGCTTATAGTAGCCTTTTAGTATAGGCTTATTATCCTATGTTAGTATATTACAATATTTGGGTTATGTAGGACTGCTTTCGGCATTGGTTTTAGGGAATCGGGCAAAGTCCTCCAGGACAACATGGAAACTTGGCAAATTCTGTGGAGACGGCTTAAGGTCATACTATAGTGAAATATGGAATTTAGAGGAGAAATATCTTCAATAATCCAAATATCCAATTCATCAGGGTTCATTTTGACTTCTTCGCTTGTTGAAACGTTTGGTCACATGACCTCTTATGACGTCATTGTGTAACGTGACCAAACGTTTCAAGTATTGAAGAAGTCAACATGAAGCCAGATGAAGTGGATGTACATGTATGTAATGATTTTTCTTGAAATCCCTATACGTTTTTAAAGATCTCGTACACGAACAAGGTTAGGAGGACAGAGCAATTATGATAATGCTGAAATCGATTGAAATTATAGGAAGTAAGAACATAACACATACATATATAAAATACATAATATAGCATAGAGTAACGTCGCAGGAAATGAAGGCAACAGTAGGTCTTGAGAGCGTTACGAGCACGGTGCAGAGAACCTGTTTTGGTGATGATGAAAGGATGGATTTTGCATGTAATGGTAGGAGTGATAAAGAAGTGATGCATGAGACAAAAAAGACCAAGACGTTGTTGAGAGTTGTTTGTTTTACTGGACCGTGGAGCCAAGAGCTGGTCCATTACGACTGTAGTTAGAGACAAGTAGACCGATGATGTCATACTTAATTGTTCCATACTTACAAGATATGAATGGGAATCATGGGTTTCTCAGTTTTTAAACTTATATGTATCTATATACATATATATACATACATTTACGTAACTTTCTATATATCTATATTATATATATATATATATGTATATAGATGTCTTTCTATAGATATATATACATATATATATATATGCGTATTAATTATTAAATAGCTATTTAAAGCCTACAGGTCCCGTTCTGTAAAACTAATTTCTTTGACTTTATATTGCTACCCCAGACACAAACCCATCGACACTCATACAGAACCCCACACTCGTACAGATCTAGACATAGCCAGATCCACGTCCATACCCATCCGTACCCACGTCCATAACCATCCATACCCACGTCCATATCCACGTCCATACCCACGTCCATACCCACGTCCAGACCTAAGTCCATACCCATCCAGAGCCACCTGCAGCCAACCAAAACCACCCACACTAACCCAGATTCACTCACGCCCAACCACACCCACCCACACTTTCAACCTATGTTGGAGGTATTGCTTTCGATACTCTCCAGACATTTTAATTATATAGCCTTTGCACTCTTCATTACAAGTACACTACTTTTTTCATTTCCAGGCTATCAGACTGTCTGCATTTATGTAGTTTATGGAATGACCTCCAAGACAAGAAAAGTGTCTGTCTTTGTATCGGCTGGCGGAAGAGAGTTCACTCAGAATGGCCGCATTTTAAGAGATTATGAAGGTAAGCTTGCCAATGATTTAAATGTTACGAGTGAATTCTTGAGATAAGAAAAGGTCAACACCAAGTTAAAGAAATTTAAGTATTTGTAGGTGGAAGGTGAAATAAGCTGCGAGAAACTTAGACTATAGTCACCGCCATAAGGTTGTTATGTGTTCTTCCATGATGCAGCCTAATTGACGTTTTCTTTTATGTTCAAGGGCCTGCATGCCCAGGTATTATTTCCAGATACAACTTTTGTATTCCCTTGCACAGGTATAGCATTAGCTCCAGTTTGGGAATTCCGGAAGTAGTCAACAACCTTATCATGTCATTTACAGAAACTGGGTATTCTTCTAGGCCGTGTAACTTCCAACACCTATTGCCCTAATTCTCCAGGTTCCATGACATTTATCAGTGCAGGTTGCCGTGATCCGATCGTAGTGATGTTAAGTAAGCATTATACTATAGTTTATGGCCTTTTCCCCAGATATGCTAAAAGCGTATCTTTCAAGGCTAATGCTCCTTAGTGTATTCTTTAGGTCATTACAAGCTAAATCCTTGTATTCTGTCCGGACAATAATGGAGTAACGTTGATTCTTCCTCTAGTTGACTTCAGTGTAGTGTTCAGTGTAGTGTTCATCTGTTCGTCCATAGAATGATCTAGGTTCAGTCAGTTCTTATCGCTTATGCCAATACTTCCGCAGTTTGCCGATTTGATGTCCAGTTGTGAAAGCCATCTTGGCCTGGATTTTTAGGCACAGATGACGGGCAACATCATTGAAATGTTTAACTCAGGACCAAGGATCAAAAGACGTGATAATTTTGAAAAACATAAAACTTATTTGTAAGTATATAAGTGTTTTGTGGAGGGTTCATTACCTTAGGGGTTGGACTTGGAGCTGTAGTTAAAGACTTCATTGACCTATGTTTGTATATTTCATGCTTTAAGGAAGGGGTGCCAAGGACCAATACCTCTCCTGGAGACCGTCAAATCTCATTAACCCAAATTTATTTTTTTCCTACACACGTTTACAGGGCGGGGGAGCACAGGGACACTTTGCCCTCACATTTCCGGAGTGTCTACAAGCAGGCTAGATCGATTGCCAATATTCTCGAAAAATTAGGTAACAAATTTCTGAAATATAAATTTTCTTTAATTTGATAAACAAAATCTAATTTGAGACAGATTTTAGATAGAAAATTCTGGCAGAAAAGACCCCGCTAAGTTTATGGGATCTTGCACGTACTAAAGGATGGCATTTGTGCAAATGATTCCCTTTTCTTGGATCGGCAAAATAACTCTTCCTTCTCCTACCCACAACCCCCGCCCCCCCCCCCCACCCCCCCCCACCCACAG
>JAAAKL020005268.1:0-19579 GCA_010016065.2 Carybdea cf. marsupialis auct. non (Linnaeus, 1758)
TGAGTTGTTACACACTCCTAAGCGGTTTCCGACCTCCATGGCCACCGTCCTGCTGTCTAAAAACAGCTATTAGAAAGTGTGACATAGATGGGCTATTCTTGACGAGGCAAATACTTGAAGCGGAATAGCAACAAATTTAAAAAGTTTGAAGAGAAACTCATGAGAAAAGTGAAAAAGGCCCCACCGTCATTCGAACCCGGTACCCACGCATCGGGAATACCGGTGGTAACATTTTAGCCTTACTCTAATATCTATTCAAACTTTATAATTTCAAATCAAAGGCTCATAATAATATCAGTCACTAGCTTTTTTAAATTAAATTACGAATAATAGAGAAGGTGCAAGACAAGACCGTAGTTTGGAGAAGAAACGGTTTTAAACTGCCAATCGTAGATCAATCAATGTAATGATACACGTAAGTACGTAAACCATCGCACTAGAATTGTCCAGCGTATGTCCCATTTCTTTTTGAATTGTGCTTAACTGCTGGATTCAAACGATTGCGAAAATTGATTCATAGTCGAGGTGCTTCCTATCTGTCTTAAAAGAAAATCTGCTGATCTGTTGTTTTCTTACATTCCGGTCATACCTCAATGCGATCCTTTACTTGAGTATATTGTAGACCCACTAACATGAAGATCAGCGGCAGAAATAGATAAGGTTGATTTGTTAATAAGATGTGTATAGTTGTGCTCCCATGCGTTACTTTGGTTTGCCTGCTCCAAGTCTGTTACCGTGAACTACGTTTATAGCTTCAGCACGCCTTTAAAGCAAAATTTCTATCAGAGAACGTGCACGAACGTCTCTGTGCATCACTAGTATAGTTTCAGCTGAGGAAGATATTCCAATATGGTGTTCTGGGTAGAATTTCGCAGGTACATGACATGCAATGTCTATTTTGGATGCTATTTAAGAATAACAAAGTTGATATCGCTCCAGCGATGGAGCTGCACAATGCCTTTCCATTTGTAGAATGTCTAGAAAACTTACATTACCGACATACAATCAGCATACTTAACCAGTTCCCGGGGAGGCATTACCGATAACGCGTATTTTTCACTCGAGTCACTTAGTCTGATAACTTGTTACTAAGCTTTAAAAATTGTTTAAAATCTAGATAATTGGAATGGTCTTTCGTTACTTCCCTATTATCACTATCATCTTCCACACTTTGCAGAGATGAATGCAATGGCCCTTTATTTTCCATTTTTGATTCAATTTCTTATGGCTACGATGAAGTTTAAGGCAGTCAACTGAGAGATGGGCCACGATGATCTTGGTTTTTCACAGCCTCTTTCTCTTTTTTACCTCTCCATCTACGACTGTCTCTGCTGCTTTGCAAAAATCACAAAAGCTTCTTTGACAAAGATCTTCAGCTTAACCGCTGTTTCATGGAAATTCCTCTCAGTTTGATATTTAACTGTAGAAATCAAAAAAAAATAGCATGGTTCCTGTTATTTGGAGTACTACGAAGGGGAACTCATATAGTGCCTCCAGTTCTCGGAAAAATGTGTTCTAAAATTAGTTCAAATCAAGGAGAAAATGTTTGTGGAGGGGTGATATCATTGCTAGATGATTATCTTTTCTGTTATTCTATAATTTTGAAATTGTCACTACATGACCGAAACGTATTCCAAGACATAATGAGCACTTGAATTCTCCTATGTCATTACCCAATGGAAATATGATCATTTCAAATTGATAGATAGTTTGTTTGAGATCGCCCTGCTCATAGAGTAGAACAAGTATTTGCTGATTGCGATACCGCTGCTGTGGTGATAATTGAAGGTTTCTCTGTGAATTACCAATAACAGTTGTCATGATCAAGAATCCAGAGTTCATTTCTTGTCAAACACCACCTAGTCTCCACCCTGATATTTTCCTGGACTTCGGAAACCTTACTTGGCCGATTGGTAGTTCTTCCGTAGGCAAGTCGCATGGCAAAGGGGCTTTCTTTCATAATTGCAGGAGAGGGAAAGGCTTCGATATCCAATAAAGGCGCCGCAGTACGCTCCAAAAAGTGATGGGGCCAAATTTGACTGCAAACACCCTCGCTTTCATTTGTCTATAGGTTGCATTAAATCTGGATTCGCGTAGTGTATGCAATCTATCAATTTTGGGCTGTCAGAGCATATGAATAGTGGCTCAGGGTATTTTAGCAGTACAGCAAATTATACAATCAGACTTTTTTGCCAAAAATGGGGCCATTCCCCTTGCCCCCCGTCGCTGCGGCCCTCGCATTATTGGAAGATTGGTAGGTCAGCCTAATACCTATCACTTGACACGCCGTATATTTAGTACAGATGAATTAATATATTATGATGAAGTGATAAAACTCTTTGAAAAAATTTCTGAACTTTAAACATCCGTGTTACATTTACAAAATAAAGGACTAAGGACTTACTTCAAATAGAGACACAAAGAAACCAGTGATGAAGAACAACCACAGCACTCGACAAGCTACGCACAAGCACAAAGAGAAAAAACCTGAAGACATTTTCAAGTAACATGTTGCTCCCGTGTAGGCTCTGACACACGCTTAAATTCAAGAATTATTAAAAATTTCTGATATATTTCAATGCAAGTGAAGTATATTTTTATTCCCTTAATTCTACAATCACATTTGAATGTATTTGAAGACGGGTGATAGAAGGCTTCCTCGCTGATCTTCAGACTACTCATGCCTATCCTTACTGTGCATATTTCTATTATACACCTTCCTCAAAACCATCTATTTGCCAATGTAAAAATGTTTTCAGTAGCAAAGTTCAATTTAGCTGTATTAATTTGTTTCAGGAGATCAGAAATGCTTGGAATACACTGTCGTCTACGGATACCTTGGTGTTGTTCTACATCAAATAAAACCTAATTTTAGCCTATCAGTTTAATGTAATAAACTTTCTATTTTTTAGTTCTTTATAAGACCCTCGCTTTCTATTTGACAGCATCATGAGAAACAACATATCACATAATTTATTCGTGACCGATGGGAAAGTGTCTATTTTCACATCTATTCATGTACCACGTACATGAAATGGGATGACTGGTGTTTTGATTAAACCATTGGTGTCCCTGTGATTCCTGGTGGAATATTGGCGTATGTAGTAAGAGTTTATCTCCATTGTGTGCGTTTTTGGAGAAAGCCAAGAAAAAGAAATCCCAATATTTTGGTAAGAAGATTTTCTGCCGTTCACGCAACGGATACACCAAGAATTGGAACAGTTCGCTGACAAGATGTTTGTGTATGCAGATACTTAACGTATGCAAATTGTCAAACCCTGATTACAAATGTTCACATTACGTCACTCAGCAAATGTGGGAAAAATAGTTTTCCTGATGGAGAAAGTAAGACGTGCATATCAATAGAAAGTCGCATAGAAAGCCTTGGAAAGTATGTATTATGCTACCATTGACAAGAGCGCGGTTATATTCTTAAGCACACAAATGACCGGCCAATTGTCTCCGAGTTAACTTTCAAAAGATAAACGCAAATAGTGCTCTACTTTGTGCTTTGAGTCTAGCCTTTTCTGAGTCAGCACATTCCCGTTTTTGTTACCGAGTGACACGCTAATTTGCCTAGCGTGGAGCAAAGACCACCCTAGTATGCGATATAGAACATCTCTTTTTTTCTCCCAGCTTTTAAAGGACTCCTGTAAAATGTGTGCAGCTTAGATTCCAAGGGCTGCAAATCCAAATTAACGGCCTCTCAGCTATCTCTATTAACATCCGCATACTATCTGTCCACAAATTTTGATAGTCTTCCTGAGAGTCCTCACGTCAGTGTTTAAGGGGATTAGCGTTATGAAACATCGTAGTATATGTTCAATTCAGCGTAAGAGAGCAGTATTTACTCGTAAGAAAATACAAGGGATCGGTTTTTATCATCTGAATTTGCTGAAAATTAAAATTCGGTATTGAGGTTTGAACACACTGAAAAGATTTAATAGTTTGCCTCTTGTATTGTTTAGGATCTTCGGATTGTAGTATCCAAATTTACCCTTGTAGATATACATGAAACGTCTTGAGCGAATTAACTACCTTATGATAGAGCGAGCTATCTATTATTGACTCAGCAGGACTATCAGCACGAGTGATACCGATGCTCTACAAATGGGAAAGTTGAGTGTCGACTTTTGATTTTCTCTTGAATAATTGCATACGTATATATATATATATATATATATATATATATATATGTATGTATGTTGAGTAATGTGAGTGTTCTTGAACGTATTTGTTGAAATTGTACAAGCTTAGGTTCACAGCTTACGAAAATAACTGCTGTAATATGTCGCCGTGCATTGTATGGAAAACTGTTTTATTGTTATGTCACAGCAGGATGATGTCAAGTTAGATTTACTTCTTCTTGTTTTTATCACGATGTCGAATATCATGATCGAGTTAATGTTTCACAAATAATCCTGTAGTTTGTCGTATATATCTTGAAGCACTCTACTGCCGTAGTGGGCCGATTACATCGCCTGAAGTTGGCTATGTCAAGAGCATCAATCTGTTCCGCTTTAAGGTTACATCCACTCTGGTGGCAGCTGGGACACCCTCCGAAAGATCACTTCGGAGAAGGTAATATTGACAACCAATGGGAACATATACTGGGGTATGTAATAAAATATTGACCCTATGGCGAGCAGTAGGACATTACTCAATGTGTCCCAATTTTACAACATAAATAGTTCACAAATATTAAAATATCTGTACATGATCGATACTCGAATTACGTCATGGCATTTACAAGAACTTCTGAGTAAACAGTCATACTGAAATTTTGATACTTACATAGGATTATCTAACTATGTAATGTATCTCGAAGCACTAGCCATTCAAACTATTGTAATTTCAGAAAGGCGCGCCTTGAGGTGAATTATTTATTAAAGTGAATGGACAATAGCTTGGCGATATACGGGAAATACAGTGCTAAGGTGGTGACGTCATAAAACTTGTTTTTCTAGGAAACCATTATATTTTCCAAATCGCAGTGGTAACCAAACCATCAACCACAGGAACACCAAGATGCCGTTCAAGGCTTTTCCAACGACGAGTATCCATCGACTATCCGTTTACAAGAGGCCTGAAGAAAACAGTTCTAACTTTTCTTACTTCATAAAATTGTAAACTGAATTTAAATAACCAAGTGTTGATATTCTAATATTCTAAAAGGGCGTATCCTGACATTTGTTGAAACTGTAATTCTCATTAATTGGCTCCCTATCTTGATAAACAAAACGGAATACAATGAGTGCGAAATTTCGCCGAATCTGTGATTTTTCACAATGTGATGGCTAAGCACTTACGTACTCTATCAAAAATTTGATTAACCACAAAAATACTTTTGAAAGTCAGTGTGGCAGTGCTTCATATTTAGGTGGACTGGGACGTTTTTCTGCCCGATTGAATGGCAAGGAGTGAAATATTAGCGTTTTACGTGAATTTTGTCCCATGAAGTTTTAACATCAGTACAGCTTATTACACATCATAATTTTGAAAGTTAGCCTTTATTATTTACGTTTTGCCCGAGCACATTTTGTATTTATATCCACACTTTTACCCCACTGATAGACGTTTGTGTACGATGATGACACTAACCTGAGTCCCCGTTTACTTTGTCTTTGATCTTGAAACACCACAGCCAAGGAAACGTTAAACTCTTTTTGAGCTAAATAATCAGCTCTCATCTCACATCAATTAACTTTGCAAAGTATGACAAGTGACTTATTTGTACAATCATTTAAATTATGACTAGCAAAGGAGAGCTTTAAAGTAAAAAAGATAATGTAAGAAATTGACTTAATTCCAACCTATCAATCTCGGAAATCAGCGCGCACTTTTAACATGAATACTACAAAAAGATGGACGAACAGATTTCAGCTAGTTTGCAGACTACATAAAGTATATTTATTGTTTGACCATGCAGTAATACCCAAATAAAACTCAACCATACGACCACTACCGGGCACGTGAATTAGACCCCAGAACAGGGTAAATCCTTAAATTTTAAATTTTGTACGTAATTTGAACAATCAACAAAAAATACCATAAGAGTCCATGAAAATTTTTATTCTTGAGTACAAAAAACGTTTAAGAAAATGCTATTTACTACAAATTCAAAAATGTTGAATCTTATGCCGAAAGCCATTTCAAACAGCTTTTCAAACTGATATTTTAACTATCTACAAAGTGGACATTTATAATTGCTAAATGATTATGTCGTTTAATTAATAGGCCATGTTTATGTGAAGAAGTAGGAAGCTGATTTTGATCAATTGTGTTAAGCTGGGAAATGTGAATACCTCGCTTTAAATATTTGAGGGACTTCGACATATGTCAAGAACATTCGATCTGGGCTTGAGAACATTTCCAGCGCTAGAATTGGAGGCTATCTAAGTCAACAGATCTCTGAAACAGTCATGGATGCCTCATATATACTCATATAACCCAGAATGCAGCTATTTTCTTTTTCTTGATAAATAGTTTCTTCAGGGAGTTCGTTATCTTCTTTCTCTATTTTGTCCTCCTTGATTTCCGCATGGTTTCAAGAACACTTCTTTTGAAAGGGCTGCGTTGGTCCGGGAACTACTTTAAGCGCATTAGATAATACATTTATGCTTATAGCTGCTCTATATATGAGAAATAGTCAAACTTTCAGACCAAACTCCAGTCTTACCCTTGTTTTGCCTGCCTTTCCTTTGATTTTTCCTGTTAATAGCAGATAGCCCATGGCTTTAAACCTTTATGATATATACTACTCACTACAGCTACCTTTTTTCCTATTATTGAAATCAACCTTCCTTTTTATTCTGTTTAGTGTCGCATCACTAGTCAAACTATCTTAATATGAGACGCTTATAAACTCTACGTCAGTAAGCAGAGACAAACCCCTAAACATTATCGTTATCATTATCGTATACCATAATATTTAGATCCTAGTCTCTACATTTAAATAGAGCATTGTTAATCCGTTGTAACTACGTAATTCATTTGGACATAACTTCATGTCCACTGCTCAACGAAAACATTCATGTAAGTAATTTGCATTTTGGTAAAAATGCTTGCTGTACTATCGGCGACAATGCTTAGAGCAACAGATTGCCATCCTATGAGATAATCGACTAGATACAGGATCA
The DNA here is from genome assembly GCA_010016065.2 of Carybdea cf. marsupialis auct. non (Linnaeus, 1758). Classification (NCBI taxonomy): domain Eukaryota; kingdom Metazoa; phylum Cnidaria; class Cubozoa; order Carybdeida; family Carybdeidae; genus Carybdea; species Carybdea cf. marsupialis auct. non (Linnaeus, 1758). The sequence goes on from JAAAKL020005268.1 coordinate 7,140, forward strand.
CACTTGGAGGACTGTTTGTGGAGGTTCACTCTTGCAAATATGTGTTGTTTGCGAGGTAATAACCTTGTAGCCTATCTGTAATCACTGTGACTTTACTACCGATTTAACACAGTCTGAAGATCCATAACTTCAACCTCCATGAATATCGTTTTCTTTTATCTCTGTACTTCAAGTGTACTTTCCACGTAATTTTTGAACACCATGACCATGAATAGCCTACCTCTTATCATCAAACGAACAGATCTTTAGATTAGGTCTGTGCATAGGTAACTTGGCAGAAATAATAACAGGTAATCTAACGTTTTCTTCATAAATTGATATTGCTGTCGTAACAATGCCCTTTTAATATTTTGACTTAGATCCCTGTCTGCCTATTCTGTAGAGGTCATCAACTTTGCACTGTTCTTAAACGTTATCCACTAAAAGCTATAACTAGTAATTTCTGTAATGACATGCTCCTCTACGCAGTATAAAGAAAAAAATTCAAGATCTTCTGATAAATTTGCTTGACTTCTAACTAGATTTGTCTATCTTGTAGAGAAAAACAGACAGCTTACTAAGCAGTCACATGCTGTATCATCTGGTAAGAAGATAATGCCTTAGGAGTCAATCATGCTTGTTACCCGTGTTGCAGTACCAAACACACGTTAGATCTCTCTTTCATTAGTTAGATACATGCAATATAAACATGTTATTGATATCGATACATGATTCTGTTAAAGATGATAGAGCCTGAAGCAGAGCAGTTCGACTTACCTGCAGAAGTTATTCCTACACTTATGAATAGGAATCCAATTGTCAATACCGAGACCATGTTCGCTGAAGATCTTCTGATTGTCGATTTGGTTTTCCCTTGTTCCTTACAATGACTGCTGCATTTAGTAAAGGCTACAATTATGATGAAGTAGTTAGTTGTGTTAGCAATATGTTTGGAGTCAAACCTAGTTCCACAGGCTGCAAATTGATTTGCGGCAAACTGCGACTTCTTATCAAAATAGATCGAACTCTATTAAAGCTACTCTTCTTAAAATAGTACTTGGAACAGAACAGAGCATTGTTTCTACATCCTTTCATACTATAGAATTACACTTCGAAGCAAGTTGATTACCCCATACCAAGGACAATTCTTAGTCTTCTACTCAATGTGTAAGATGCGATCTTACAATCAATTCCCAGAACTCGCTCATAGTCCACTATTTTTAACTTTCGAAACTATGCGGTAACTTGATCATACAAAGGTCGATCTTAGACCATAAGTTCTTTTTATTCTGTTTAATAGGCTCTTTTTACGTCGTCTGGTGACATTTGAAGATTGTCTAAAACTGTCGAAAAGTTATACCTGTTCTACTTGAAAGCAAAGGTTATAAAATAATGCCGATTAACAGCAGGTTCGAGGAGATACACACAGAGTTGTTAAGACATTCTGCTTTTGGGATGCAGGATTCGGTAGAGTTTTCTATTGCTCCGGCGAGGTGAGATAGTACAAATTTTAAGAGTACGATCTTTACCTTGAAGTAGTTAAAAGGTGAAAATGAAACATCAAGTATAACTTAGAGGTGATTTCTAACGCATTTTCTCTCCTTGTACTTTTCTCTATGTACAATCTCATGTGCACAAGGGAGAAATTGTGATTAGTCAGAGATTAATAGGAGAGAATGCCTTTGTGGTACCGTCAGAAACCTTATTCTAGGTAGATCATTATTTTCGATTCTTTACTATAGTTGTTTGTGAAGTGGCTATGTGGGTTATCTAATTTAGACTTGCACGTAAGAGATTATCATTGTTTTCACTAGCTATGATTACAAAGGTACCTTGACGTCTCATACTTTGTTTGGCTGATTTTATGGTTTTTGGTTTTCTCTCCATTTATAGGTATCATTAAAACTCAGCAGCACGAAAAAAGAAACGATGTATTTTGTGTTACAGTTGCAGTCATAAGCGTACGGGCTTATTATAATTCAAGGACAGCTACTTCTGCCGCAACAATATTAGTATTGAGCAGTCTGTCACCTTCAAAAGAGATTTACTTTTGCATAATAACTGAATAATTATATTTCGACCATGTATTACCCAGTATTCCCCTCATATAGGAGATCGCTTTATTTAGTTCCTTTTTCTTGGTGGGAAGGGGGAGGCCACACGTGACACTGCGCCTTTGTTATGTGTGCCTATAGTCGCAACTTTTTGTTACAACACTAGAACCTTTTGACCCTTCAAGACAAAACTCTTGTCTTTTAGCTTGCCCCCAAAGCGAAATTTCCAGAGCGACGAGTGACTAAGACATATGTACCCAACTCTTCTATCAGGTAAGTTTTCATTTCGTAGAGACTGATACGGTTGTCAGCAGCACCACATTGAAATTAAGAAAAGCAAGGATACTAAATGTGCAGGCTTGTTGCTCAAGATGATAGGGATAACGTGAGTCTCATGATTAACATTCCAGGAGAATAAAACAAACTATGATGTCGCCTCTTTCGTCATAGAAGGTTAAAGATCGAACCATACATAAATACAATTGCATCACGTAAAACCTATTATGACAATACAAAGAAAAATGTTACAGAAAATATTCATATTCATTCATGCTCTTCAGCCACTAGAAACTAGGGAGATCTAGTAGTTAGAGTAGCAAAGGACAGTGCAGTTCAACAGTTTGAGTCTTGGCTCACTTGTAATACCCTAGACCAAGATATGACCTTGATTGTTCTTCATGTTCCCGAGGTGTAAAATTGGGATGTGGCTGTGATGGAAAAAAGGCATGCAAGGACCTTCTGTGCAGATGCGTGCCTTTGTTTCCCAGAGAGTGACTCAGAATAACATATTGTTAACTGTGGGCGTTATGGAAACATTAATTGAAAAGGGCCTTCAAATATGCCTGGCATCAGAAGGACTCTATAGACAGACATGGCACTGAAATAATCAATACAAGTGTGATGGTCGGCATGGAGGTCTTTTGTGATAGATTTACTTACTTGCCAAATTCCTGGATTACCTAATTCATCTGAACGGGTAAAATCGTCTGTTATAACCTTTGACGCATCATTCTTACATAAAAAAGAGCCTTAGCTGTATCAGCAATGACTAACATGGCATTGTTTATCAGGTTGCAATACCAAGAAAGCGAAATTACATATCTGCATTTCGAGAAATATCAAATAAAAAGGCATGTTAAAAAGCTTTGCATGTACCGGTATAGCTAAAAAAATTATCTTCTAGTAAATCTTTTCTCAAGATATTTGCACACTCAGCGCATATACTCTATAAAATGCATCAGCCCCAAAGTATGATGCACTGTTTAATTGTGTTTTGTTCATACATTTATATACCATCAAAGCAATAAATCGTTGCAAATAAAGATAATATTAAACTTACCTGGTAGGGTGTGGATACTAGTAGTTCCATTATACCTTTTTTCGAGGCTCTTAAACTCTTTGCTGAGACTTTTTCCAACTATTTTCGAACAAGTGCTTCGTGGTTGTCTAATCGAAGCGCATTCTGGTCTGATTTTGCTGTAACCTGGTAGATAGTTTTAGGGCCGTGATAATAAGACGAAAAAAGGGGGATATGGAAATTGTCATATTCTTTCTTTCATATTTATATCTTGGGAAAACGTCTATTTCAAAGATTTGACAATAACACTAAAGAGAACCTGCGCTCAGTTTAAACAAATTTAAAGTAAAATCCTATTTTGTCTCGGTTAGAAGTTGTACAAGCTCTCCTCAAAGCAGCAACTCTTTCAGGACGTCATAGTATCTTACTTGTCTGACATACAAGTATGAGTATATGTCAGCCACCCTGCCAATTATACAAACAGACCCTCCAAATTGGATGCTCTGACCACGGGTCTGTCTTCAAAAGTATTTCTTGGGACAGTGAGATTTACCATTGGCAGAAAGGACTTGAACATCTCCATTGACATCTGTCACGAAATGTATCCCACCTTGTTGCAATATCACATCATCTTTCACTAAAGAAGAACATTCAACTTTGCTTTTTCTATAGCCTGCTACATTAAAGTGCAAGGCAACAATTCGGAATGGACCTACACAAGAGAAGTACTTTGGAATTATGACTACAATCTTATTGCAGCTGCAGGGATGCTAAGATTTACAGGAAAGTCTCGCATCACGAACGTAAGTTACATTTTCCACCGTCAACGTTAAAACGCTCATTCTAGGCAGTGTTAACGCAAAGTAGCATAAAATTAATGAACTACCTAATAGATATTTTGAAAAAAGGTTCCTGGAAGTTAGTATCACAAGACAAAAGACGATTAATTTCAGGAACCCTTGTAAAATTGCTTAGGTGATTAGATAGAAGAGAGGATCTATCAAAAGTTCCTGACAATGTAATCAACTAGGCTGTGACGAAATGTTTAACTACTTATATGAAGATGTGAATATCTATTGCAACACGAAGTTAAATGGAACGTTTTAAATCTATTTTACTCTTACAAAGTTAAGACCCCAATGTCTCTTTTTGCCATGGAGCTTCGCAGAGAAGTTTTAAGTAAATGAAGTAGCAAAAGTCAAGCATTCCAACTATCAGTAAACTATTTTTCACTGGAGTAAAATTTTAATGAAATCTTTCTCGTCCTACTCGTCCCCTCGTTTCTTGGAAGGGGGAAGGGGGGTTGAAGTAAGAGATGAATTATAATATCAACTTAAGCATAAACCTGAAAAGGGCTGAAAAGTTTCTCCCTAAAGTTCGCAGTTTTTAACCCACCAATAACAACAAGGGTATCTGCGTTACTTATGAATTTTTATATAAAAGTTAAAGTTTCTTGATTCACACTACTTGATCTTTTCAAAGAAATAATTACAAACAATTGAAGAGTTAATCTAAACTAATCTAAGTTAATCAATGATCTTTATGATCATAGAGTGCTTGGGTTTGCAGGGTGAATAAGAATGCAGTAATGATGAGCTGGAGGTCTTATTTATTAATGTTTAACAATGTTGTTCAACAAAGTTGTTCAACAAAGTTGTTCAACAAAGTTGTTCAACAAAGTTGTTCAACAATGTTGTTCAACAAAGTTGCTCAACAAAGTTGCTCAACAAAGTTGCTCAACAAAGTTGCTCAACAAAGTTGTTCAACAAAGTCGTTCAACAAAGTTACTCAACAAAGTCGTTCAACAAAGTTACTCAACAAAGTTGTTCAACAAAGTCGTTCAACAAAGCTGTACAAATTAAACGTGACAAAGTTGTTCAACAAAGTTGTACAAATTAAATGTGACAAAGTTGTTCAACAAAATTGTACAAATTAAATGTGACAAAGTTGATCAACAAAGTTGTAATGTGACAAAGTTGTTCAACAAAGTTGTACAAATTAAAGTGTGACATACGAGTTTACGACAAGTTCCAGTTATTCATGCCTGATATCAGATTTATAACATGGAATATTTTACAGCCAATGGCATCGATGAAGTATCAAGGAATACACTATCCTTTGTCTTTTAGATGTCTACAAAAGCTTTAGCGTTTCTTTCGACAGTAAAAACTTTTAGTAAAAAGACCCCCCAGTTTCCAGAATTGAAGTGGGGTTAACTTTCGGATGTCCAATCTTTATCTTAATCAAGTAAAGGTTTAATCTCGATTTCTGCAAGCAGACAGCCGCAAGAATGTTACCCGTATAAAAGGAAGAGATAACAAAAACGATGCGGATGTTAAACCACAGGACTAGCTGTAAGTTCCTTTTATTTTCAACTGATAGAAGAATAAGTTAGTAGAAGGAATGGAGGAACTGCCTAGTTTCTTCCACTTCCAGATAAGACTGCAGAACTCAACAAAACATCAGCAACGTTTGAAGAGATACCATTGAAAAGTAAAACTGTCACTACCGGGATTCGAACCCGGGAACCAAAACAACGGTTATAACAATGATACAAAATGAGGTATGTATTAAGAACTCTAGATCTAGCTACAAAGTTCTTTTATATATTTGTTGTGCAAAATGTGTAAACACTACAGATAAACTGGTAACAAATGCTCCTTGTACGATTCACATGTAAGTACTGAAATAGCTGGAATGACTGTGGACGCTCAAATCATCGACGTATACCCTCAAATCAAAAAATATATCTAAATATTAAAGCACATGCAAAACAAAAGTAAAATGATAACAAAACTATTTAACTTTAAAAAAGTGGAGAGCAGCAAGACACTATACTGGTCTTTTTTTCCAGATATATGTGTACCTACTTCCTATCAAAAATGATGAAAGTACATCAAACGACAATAAACGTTAGAAGTGGAAAAATAATCTTTATGGATACCCATCGAATCACCAAGGAGGCGATGAATGTTAAGAAATTGGATAATATGATAGATTGGACGAATATAATTTAACTAGTATCTTTGAAGCAACTTTGAATATTCACAGTATGGGAGGAATACGTGTGTTAATATTAAACTTTGTAAGATAGCTCTTTGCATTCTTTCCCTTGTCTATCATCTTAAAAACCTAAAACAAGTTATTTCCGGTCTTGATGACAGATGATTTTCAGGAGAACGACTTTCGAACGGTGTTTAGGTACTTGGTAAACTTCTGGCTGTGCCGTGACATCATTACATTAAACACTAAAACAGAATGAGCTTTTGATAGCTGATAAATTTATCAACAATCGTAACGGTGTTCATACCTAAGTGACGACTATTCACAAATTCATTCATGTTGAGGTTTACTGCCTCCTCATTTTGGTATCCAAAAAGATCCAAATCGAATAAAGTTTGGATAAACTTAAATGTTATAATACTGAAGGGCATTAATGGCAAGAAGTAGCGGACATATAAAAATCAAGTGAGTTTCACACGATCAGTTCAATGTAAATCGCTACTAGCCATAAAGATTCCCATTCCAAAAGGTGTTAATGTCAACCTTCCAGTTCCTTTATCCAACTCTAATCTACTGTGTATTGAATTGTATTATGGAGTTAATGTAACTGCCCCCCCCCCCCCCAAAAAAAAATGGTATTACCCTCTGTGTTTACTCTATCCCGCTTCTAAAGCTTTAAAACTTCTTCCTTCGTTGTGAATATCAACTCAATAATATTCGAACAACATAACAAAGGTTTATGCACCTATAAATCCCCGTCAGGACTCATGTAAACAATCCTGACATAATACTTCGTGATCACGGTTGACTCTACGTTTCTCATTTCCTTTACATGCTTGGATATCATGAAACCTAGTATGCTGACTTTTCAGCGAAAAAGACATCATCCTTTTCATTGGTGACCTCTTGTACGCCCGTCTTTCTACCTTTAATCACCTCTCCGGGTATTTCATACTCGTTTGTCACAAATGCATTGTCGGAGAAGGCAACAGGGGTTAGAGGATCTTGAATTTGCGGGGTTTTCTTCCTGAAAGAGAATACGTTAAACCAAAACAAGTTTTTAAACATATAACTTTTCAAATAGATCTAGCAACTGCTGACCCAATACAGCATCCATGATTTGAAATTATTTGAAAGCAGAAATGTAAAAAAGATGTTTAACGGAGGACTCAATGTTCTTTCTTTATTGATTGACACTGGGTAAAGATAATAGAAATCGTTCGACACATTAACAAAATCATTGGTATAGCAAAAGGTTTTTTTTCGATGTAACTAAAAAGCATCACATATTTAAAAATAATACCTTGCCTTTAACACGGCTGCATTGAAGTTAGTCAAATTGCAAAATGCAACAAACATAGTAGTACACATTTCTAATACAGGGTTAAGATTTCTAGCATTTTTGAAGTCTATTTCGGAGGTAGACATTTTCGTATGGTTAGGTATTCTATGTATGAAGGGATCTTGGAGGCATTGAACTGCTGTTTCCTTGCATCTATTCAAGAGGAACACTATGTAAGACAGCTTCCATAAAGTCTTCCTCTTGTCAAGTTAAGGAAGTCGCCATGACATTGCGGATACATTTTACCAGCTTCAGCTTTGCTATCAAATATAATAATTTATTTTTTACAATCGATTATTGAAATTTTATTACCTTCTATAAGTAAGTAATAAAGAAAATAATTATGGAATTTTTTGTTCTAAATTAGAAAACGCGTTTTTGTCTTAACGAGAAATTGAACTAGCAAACAGATGTATGTAGGTCATTTTTAGTCAGCTTACAACTATATTACAACATTTCCAAGGCTTGCAGAGTTCCACATTACGCGGGGAAGCTCTGAAATTTCGAGTTACGATTTCACTGATTAATTTAATATACTTTTTGCCCAATCCGATTTCTCAGAAGTCGCGGTCGGAGGTAAGGTCAGGGTAAGGGATGCCATGGAGATACAGTGTAGCTGCAGGTGGGACAATAAGTACAATGGTGCCACCTTTTCTACTGTAAACAACAGTAAGGTCACAGAAACGTCATTAGGTTTTGTAACCTGACGATAAACACTCTCTGAAGCACGAGGTAGGTCTAAATTTTATGAGAGAACGGGCGGCGATGCTTGCATCTATTTTCCATGATTGAGCTGGAAGATCAAGTAATTTTTGTGTTGGCACAGTGCCTACCATGTCAGTCAACCCTTTATGCCTTTTATCAAGTACAGTACTGGCTATAATGAATGTAACCTCTATTTCTCAGTCCAAAACATTTAGAATAGTAACCTGCCCTATTATCAAATAGTAATCCCAACTTGCTGAATGATACTCACACAGATAAGATCGCCCTGTGATCACAGGCTTCCCAATCAATAGTCTTTTAATGTGTCTTAGTTTTTAGATTACCTTATCCTATGTGATGTGCTAATTCAAAATTTCTAGCCTTACAAAAATATTGTCATTCTGTTTAAATTTCCCGTGGAAGCTCAATTTATTGAAAGGTACATACAATTATTTATTACTTACAATTTATCATATCTGAATTGAACAGAAAATATGATTATCGATTCAACAATACAATATTTAATGATTAGGCCTGCGTATCTAGTGTTCCTTTTTGGTCGTAATGATTAATATTGAGCCTTTTCTAAACTATTTATATCACTACTAACCATCAAGTTTATGAAATTAATATTGATATTTAAAATATGTAAAGCCTTCCAACAATGCGCTATGCTATTAGATGATAAATTAAGAAAGAGTTTGAAGAGAGATATCTGCTTATGCAAGGTTGCAAGCAATGATTTAAACAGAAAGACAAAGAATATTGTCATCGGGTCAGCATCCTTGCTCCGAATAAGAGACACTACACGATAGCATTTGCTCTTAGCTTCAATCCACTTCATTATCATTTTCTTCTCTTGCGAAGTTCGTGAGATTTTTTCATTGAATTCTTCTCTTATTATCATCATGATTTCTAATGTCTGTGGATTCTTACATTCCCACGGATAGAGTTGTGAAAAGCATGAAATTACACAACACAGAGAGGCTGACAGTCAAATTATTTTGTGTTAGCAAACACATACTTAAGACCAACTTACCTAGGCAAGTATCTGAATGCCAGAATAATCACTGCCATAAAAATAAGGACCGCAACAGACAATCCTACAGCTACACGAGTTGTTGCATTTTGCTTCGATTTCTTGTGAATCGTGACGTCTCTAGATGCAACGCTATGGTAGCGTATCAACTTTACTTGCAGTTTCTGTTCTATGACGCCTCGTGATTCTTTACATACGTGAAGAATGGTCTTCAAAGGTAGCACATCTCTATCTTTGTCTCCAGTAAGTATCCCAGGCCTTAAAACTGTGAATTCAACTTTATAGGTGCTGTCGACATGAAGATCGTGGGAATGCACGACTACGTCATCTAAAGAAAACAAGGGAGCAGTTTCCCTGCACAAGAGATAAACATAAATTTATACAAAAATATTAGGGTTTACTTAATCTGCAGAGTATGGGAGTAGTTTCCATTAAGGAAAGATAAACGTAAAGCAGAAAAACTATATATCGGTGATGAATGATCACCATTTTAAATTTCACGATTTAATTCGTTAAAAAGTGGTACTAGCTCTCATTTGGGAAGTTGTTTTGACAGATCCGTGTCCGTGGAACTAAATGGTTAACCGAAAAGGCCCAGTGAAAAGACAAACAACATCAATCTAGTAGTCAGACCTCTAATTGGCTACTTTCAGAACACTGTTTGGTATAAGTTTTACTGATTTCTTCTTATCTCCATTCTGACGATTTTGTACTCCGATGAGTGTCGGACGAAAAAAAGCTTTTCAGAACTAAAATGTTTTCGCTATTTCCTGCAGTTTTATTGTTTTGTACCACCATCAAACAATTTGAATTATCTCCCAATGTAAGAGAGACGTGGTCCCAATTGCTTTTTCTGGAATAAGTGCTGACGCTGGAAATAAACTGAAGACTCAAAACCGTCTTAGTGTATCAGAGTACTTAAGATCAAAGTAACATCTCGATTCATATGATGGCTTTCAAATTTTAACTTTTGTCTTTGGTACTGAACTTCGGATTCTTTAAACTTTATTACTGGGAAATCTGGAGACCGTACTCAGCAACAAAGACCAGTCAACTCTGTATTCTTTTTTAATAGCTATTTGTCACTTTGTTGCCACTTTCCTACTTTTGTATGGGCATTTAAAACTTCTGTATTGTGACATAAAATATTTTTTATTTCTTGACAAAACATGTTAAAAACAATTTATTAATTGCGGTACTTATCGGTCGGGAGATGTCAATAGTAAAGATTGACGAAACGTTAGTGAGAAAAATGTGCTGAATTTCTTTTCCCATTTCTGTATTGCTTCGCCTGGATATTATTGATAGTGATTAAGGAATAATTTGTTGCTATGAATAATATTTATTTATTTGACATTGTGATACTTTTTTTACATTTCTTGTAACATGTCAACAGTTTACCGTATAAAGATTTATTTTAAAATGACGGTAGCACGACACAATGATCGTGCACGAAAGACACGGATATTCATTTTTTACCTAATAACAATGAAGTAGCAACGAATCGCAGTAAAAAATTATTAATTTTACCTTCTTTTTCTAAGTGCGCTCTTTTCACCGTAGCATGCAAAGTAGCGTGAGACACAGTAACGGCGAAGTGCCTCTACAAAAGCACTTATAAATTGAGCTCGCGTAATTATGGAATCCTAAAGTAGGAAAACATGGAAAAAACAAGCAGAAGTCAATAGGTGCAATGCTCGTTTTCAAATAACATATTACCTCTTCAACAACTTTTCCTACCCAAACTGTATTCACAATGTACACACAATAGGAAAGTACTTAGTTGTTGAAAGATATGGTTTCTCTCTAAATACGTTGACCTCACACACCTGACGTAATACAGTTGGTTCTGAATCGAATGCACCCCTAAAAACAATTTATGCCAAATCTTAGACAGTTTCTTTTGTATTCAGAAAACATAATTTGTGAATTTAGTGGAAAGAAACATTGGATGTAAGGCCACAAATTATGTTGGAAATGCCCATGCATTTTAGCACTCTCTGCTTGGTAAAAGTAAAAGTCTACGATTAAATGTAGCCTCATAAGAAATGTCATCAAGCCCAGAGATCAATTTATGTGAAAGAGATGTCATGCGTTACCAAGGTGTTTCTCTCCTCTGTGGATAACGAGGGCTAAGATTCAGGTCTCCGATAATTTAAGCATCCAATTTCTTGCAACGGGTATTTCCGAAAATACTGTGGATTCTGTAAGTAGCACTATGACTGGTTTATCACAGCACTTTGTTATTAGGGCATCACCGGTCGAAACTATTTAAACTTAGTACCTTACATGATAAAAAAAATGACGTTTAAAAAAAATCCATTATTTCTTTGAGAAGTTTACGGACATTAGCATTATTAGTAATATTTTCCGACGGTTACAGCAGCAAGGTTCTATTTTCATACTAAGTTTAATGCTTACAAGTAAACAGAAGGAGTTGAATGCTAAAACTGTAAATATTAAAATAAGTTTCCAAGTCTCTTACTGATGAGAAATAACTGGCAAAAAAGTTTGCTAGGCAGATTTCAAAAGATCATTCTCTCTCGATACGGTTAGACTAGCAAATCCTGGTAAGATAATGACATTATTGTAATAAGTCGATTGCTGCCACAGGCTTACCATAAATATAAAATATTTGAATCTTTGTCATAGAAATGTTATCATCGCATCTCACCCAGCTCTGTTGATAGAGCAGAGACCACAAATTTACTGACGGGTTCGAATCCGAGCAGTGGCATATTCTCTTTTATTTCTCCATTAGCTCTTTAAATATGGATATCTGATAAATGATGTCTTTGAATTTGAAAAGAGTTACAAATTGCATACCTTATCGTGCTTTAGTACTGCTTCTACAGTGTTGCTTTCTGTAAAAGAAAATGTTCAGCATGTAAGAATCCTAAGGATTGAATTGTACTAGAAATTCGTATTAGACATTTAAATAAGTTGTTTTCCAAATGACCGAAAGCGAACTTGGTATGTTGTAAATTATTTTAGGGTGGTTGTTAGAAAATGGGGCTGTAG
>JAAAKL020005269.1:0-19578 GCA_010016065.2 Carybdea cf. marsupialis auct. non (Linnaeus, 1758)
CAAGAGGAATGGAGGGAGAACTTTCGCATGTCAAAAGAACGTTTTATGATCCTATGCAATCGTTTGTGTCCATTTCTTGCCAGAAGACATACGTATGAGAAAGCCCGTATCTGTGGAGAAACAAGTTGCAATCACCTTGTATTATCCGGCTGACGAGGGAAGATGTCGAAAAGTTGCGAATGCCTTTAGTGTTTCTAGATCTGCAGTTTCTATTGTGGTTCAAAAGGTTACGAAAGGAAACGGAAATTACCGGCTATACCCACGGGTTTCTGGTAGCATGCGTGTCGTCAGTAATAGTTTTGGCTATTACTGACGACTCGCATGCTAATAGTTTTTAATACCTTGGCAAACAGATGCCATGTGTCTTATCAAACTAATGCTAATACGACAATATGAAATAATAGGGGCCTAAATCTCCTATGTGAGCAAAATACTAGAATTACCAAACCTATTCTGTTAATATGTACTGATACTGAATAGCGACCCTCACACAGTAGAACGATGGCACTAGTAGTAAACTGCCTCAAATGTTTGAAGCTTGCCGTCAAGGAAAATTCATCTAACGAACACTTGTGCGCATGTCACTAGCCTCGTTCTCAGTTAACCGTGCAAAAACTTGCTCGGTACAGGTACCATGTAAACGCTAGGCCTAACAGGACCACTTTTTGACCGGCACCATGTAGACGCTACTTACCCGGCATGGTACTTAGCCGGTACAAAACTTGAGCGGTACCGTATAAAAGCAGCCTTAGATAACTAGACTCAAATCTTGTTGTTCCCAACATTTTTGATTTGTGACTTCATCACTTTCCCTAGGTATACATATTCTCAAACTTTTTGGACCAGCAGACCCTAAATTGCATTTCATGAAGTTCCCAGACCCTCTGTTAATGCTTCAATATGACAACCATGAATCACATCTTTATATGTCAAGTTCACACTTCCAAATCACAATTAAACATAACAAATAAAATTTCTGATACAGATATAAACCACGTACTATTAAATTTGACACTGGCATAAATATAGTAATGTATGCCAAGTCTTTACAGAGGTATTTTTATGTCTGAATAGCAGCTACATTTGTTCAGTGAGATGTTTTAACATGGGTGATCTTTTGCATCTCAAGACACAACCAGGATCTGTCTGTGAACAGTGCTGTTTGAGTAAGAAACAGTTTGCATTTTCTTCTCACTCAATTCTAGTAAGACCGAATGCACCATCTTCAACATTCAAGGCTTTAAGGTCTCCAATCATGCAAGGTTTTTTTCAGTTTGCAATTTACAATGCCATTCATAGGATGCCTGAAGTATAGCAGAACTTTCTAGTTGGAAGGATCCACTTTCATCAAGCCTTTTTGGGTGAGCAGCAAGTCTTCTCCAACATGCTCCAAGTGTTTTGATTGCAATTTTCACTTGAATTTTTGATGGTTTCAGAGCTTAAGTGCCAAGGACAGCACAGCATAAAACACACAGACACACACACTCAGGATTCAATTTCAGAAATTTCACACTCAGGATGTTTATCAGTCACAGTTGTGAACCCAAATTTCAAATAGTCCTTTGAGTATGCACACTTTTTTGACATGGTGGCAGTATTGTCTCACTGATTTGTGAGGGTACAATGTAGCATGCAGCATGCTTTGGAGCCCATCCCTAGTTGGTAAAAGTAAACAAATTTAATGACCGTGTGTAAAGCCTTTCAGATCCACTTTCCATTCTCATTTTCAGTTTTTCAATGAAAGTAGTTAATTTTTGTGGTTGTCCTATTTAAGGGCTGGAAATTAATGACATTATGTCCTCGTTAATATGTTTGCTACTAGGGTTATCTAGGAGAAAGTTCCAACTTTTTTGGCTATCATATGGGTCAATTTATTTTTCTTGTATCTTTGGTGTTAATTAAACATTCTGTTGTTGTTTTATAGGGTGGGATCAATGCAGCTCTAGGTAATATGGAAGAAGATGATTGGAGGTACCACATGTAAGTAAAAGGTTTTCAAATTCAAGATTTGTTTTGCAGATACAGAGCATGTAGAGTTCAGGAATGTAAGAAACTAGTTGTCAAAAAGGTTATGTCAACTCTGATGTGCATTTGATAAATCTGTTGTGAATGCTCAACCTATTTATTTGAATGTATGTAATGGGGGAAGTCTCTACTTGTTTTTGGATTGACAGAACAGATCTGTGCTTGTTTTGAAATTGTCAACTGAGGGAAAATTTTCTGTCCTACTTTTAAGGGTGTCTAGGTACATGAGTTTTGTCACCTGGGCCGTCATTTGAAATTCAAGAAAACCATAGGGGATGAGCCTTCATAAGGCCTGTTGATCTGTCCACACGTATTTTAGCAACATACTGTAAAGTAAAACTTAAAAAACTTCCACAAGAGGAGTGGTGCAAGACATCAAACTACAAACCCTTAGGTATTTCGCACAGTGTGAGAAACAATCCTTTTGAGGTTGTCTCCTAAGAGAATTGAAGTATGATCATTATCACTGTGCCTGCACTGATGGGTCCTCAAGACATTGCTTAACATATTTTACTGTTGGTCTGATGCACCCTATGATCATGCAGGATTCTAACGACAAGGCTCCTGTCAGTACTTAGCTGAATTTTAACAATAAAACAGTAGTTGATACAAAACAATATATATTTTCTTATTTTCTTTTATTTTCTATTTTTAAGTCATATAACCTTAACCATTGATATGAACCTTATTCTGACTGCAAAACGTCAGAGAGAAATGGAACCATGATTCAAATGATTGTGTATTTCATTTAGGTATGACACAGTGAAAGGTAGTGACTGGCTTGGTGACCAAGATGCGATCCATTATATGACAAAGGAAGCACCAGCAGCTGTAATTGAGGTATGCCAGATGAAGGACTTTCAAGATCTCTTGATATTAGGACAGTAACTGTAGCCAAAGAATACAGTGATATCCATTGCTACATCGTGTAAATAAGATGTATTAAGATTAGTGTAGATAAAAGAGATAATTTG
Source organism: Carybdea cf. marsupialis auct. non (Linnaeus, 1758) (assembly GCA_010016065.2). Taxonomy (NCBI): domain Eukaryota; kingdom Metazoa; phylum Cnidaria; class Cubozoa; order Carybdeida; family Carybdeidae; genus Carybdea; species Carybdea cf. marsupialis auct. non (Linnaeus, 1758). The sequence goes on from JAAAKL020005269.1 coordinate 3,000, forward strand.
TAAGTGTTATGTATTTTCAGGGTTGTAGAGAGAAAGGAAGAAATATGGGAACTGGTGTTCTTGTGGTGGTAGCTATTCTAGTTTGTCTTCACTTCCAATTTACAATTAGTAGTTGATCATAGAGTTTGCAGTCTGTTTTCTGCAATTTAACTGCAAGGATTTTACATATTTAATGTGTAAGTGCAAAGACTAAGGCATCTAGGAAGATGATAAAATCAGTTTTGCATGGAACAGTTTAGGGGAGTTTCCATTTTTGTAACATTCTTTCAGAATAAATTCTTGATGGTGTCAAAATTGAAAAGCATGCATGCCTTTTTTTTATAAATGAGCAGAGAGTTTTCTCTGACAGTTGGTCAAGGGGTTATAACTCTGTTGTACTTTGTTTGCCAAGTTAAGGCTGTCTATTAGTATGACATATCTGTGATGTAGTTACGCTACATGTACCCTAGTCTGGCCACCCTGATGAATTGGTTTTGTACAGAAGCTTAAGAATTGATGCACTGGAGGAAGATTGTGGTTTATTATGTAAGTAGGGTGGCCAGACTAGGGTACAGATATGTCAGACTTTGTGACTTATGAAACTGTGCAAGCACTTAATTTCATTATGAGTTGCTAAAAGTAAACATCAACATGCTTCCTCTTCGTATAGCTTGAGAATTATGGCATGCCTTTCAGTCGTACCGACGAGGGCAAGATATACCAAAGAGCATTTGGAGGACAAAGTTTGAAATTTGGAAAAGGTGGACAGGCACATCGTTGCTGCTGTGTTGCTGATCGCACAGGACATTCACTCCTTCACACACTATATGGACAGGTATTGGATGAATTTCTTTAATTTTACTGTTGCAGTGTAAATGATTTTGTTGCCCAGGTTAGTAGTTTAGATCCAATGAAACTGCCTGCATATTTTGATCACTTTAGGTAAGGCTTTCTTCATGTTTCTACATGCATGGTTTTGGAAGGTGAGACTTAAGTGAGTATAGTGACTCAAACTTTACTCAGCTGTGTAAATAACTTACCATTAAAGCACAGGTCCTTACGTAGGCCAAGCAAGTTGCTCTTCTAGGAGGAAATGTGGTAGACAAAAGACGTGATATGTAGCGATAGCAGCTGAGTGTCAATGACAATGCCCATGTTAAAGGGATACAAGTGATACATAAGTAAAATATATTTTATATTCTATAAATTATAAGTAAATTTTACCATTTTCACCCACAGACATGTGCTTACCAATCTGGGAGGTGCCACTAACTTTTTTTAAATTTTCAATCTCATATATGTAACCCTATTGCATCCCATGAGTTTATATCCATGCCCTGGCACTGAGTGCTGGTAACATATACATGAATGCATACATTCAATCTCTTGTGACATGTCAGTATTTTCATCACTAGATTTATCCTTTCCCATCGTAAATCCTGCTAAGCTCTTGACTTAAATACTTACTTACTTACTGCACGGTTTAACGTCATCTTTTCCCAGCAGCTGGGGTTGGAGGCCTTGTTGTTAGTCCCCTATACACGTCTAATATACACATCTGCAATATCTTTGTGCATAGCTCGGGCACAGTTATTTGACATAACTTTGCTTTTTGGGGATAAAGATGGGGGAGCTATGAACACGTCATTGTCTGACGTCCACTTCATTACAAAGAGGGCATTGACCTGAAAGAGGCATGAAGTGCTTAAAATTATGAGATGCAATCAAGAAGGCAGCTATAGGTGGAGGTGCAACAAGATCTTTATGTTTGGCAATTAGGAAAGGTCACTCTTTGGGAGTGCAACTAAAAGAAAGCAAGAATAATAGACTGAATTGTTGCATTTATTAACATGTTTAGATTAGTTATGTTTTGTTTTCTATGTGGTGGTGGTTAAACTCACGGTGGATATATTTAAATGTATAGCAAGGGAATTTCTTGGCTTAGACTTAGAAGGAACAAGGTAGTACACTCTCTGAAAAGCCAGTTTGCGAGGTTATGAAAGATATGTGTGACTTGTTATCCAACTTGTCTGACCACGTGAATCAAAATACTGTTTAAGGAAAGTATTAATGACTTAGTGTTGAAATGTAAGCTTCTTTTTATCTTATTGTTAGTTAAGAGTGACCGAAAAAGGCAAGTAACATGTGATCTGTGCGAGACTTTATGATGTTAATTGATTTTTGTTTATATTTGCGATATCTATCGAAAGTTGTAACAACCCCCCTTAAGTATCAATGTCTATCTTTTGCCTCTCGGTGGTATTTGTACTGAAAAAGGGTAGTTGATAGAGAGCATTATGGGGAAGCTACCCCCTCCCTTCTCCCTCTGCCCTCTCCAGTTCAGCTTCAACTGCATTACTTCTTTGACTTTTTCACAGTCTTTCATGCATAGTATTCTGCTAGGGCGAATAAGTGACGTATGTAATTGTTGTACTCTTTTAGTCACTTCGGTATGATTGCAATTATTTCATTGAATACTTGGCCCTGGATCTACTAATGGACAAAGGACAGTGTTTAGGAATTATAGCCCTTTGTTTGGAAGATGGATCCTTGCATAGGATTAGAGCTAAAAACACCATCCTTGCAACTGGGTAAATACTTATTATTGTTTTTTGTTGTTTTTACCAATCCAAGATTTGTTTTTCACGGTAGTTTTGAGTTTTATAGATGGCCAGAAGGGCTAGCTGGAAACTGTTTTTTAAATTCCCAAATGTTGAATTTATACATCTATGCACCTTTTAGGACTTAGACATTCCTCCTCATTATCAGTTAAAAGGGGAATCGTTAAGCCATAAAAGCTAAATGAACCTTGTACAGTAGATGCCTATATTTTGTACTGAGTGAGGAAGTTATTTTGTAGGATACAGATTTTATGGCAATAGAAATTTCATGGTGCAATGATATTTATTGTGATCGTGAGTCGGATTTCCTGTGCTAATAATTTCATCGTGCTACAAGGTTTTTTGTGATGGAAATGTCATCGTGATAATGACTCACGCATTTATGCGTCTGGTCATATGCATGCGTTCTGTTTCTAATGCTATCGAGGTTCCAAGGTATCTCTTTACTTTACTCCTTTTTAATTTGCTTATTTTTGTACATTGAAATCGCTGGTGGAATGAGGATTAAAAGACTATCAGTATTCGTATGTTTTCAACCAAGTTACGAGTAGTGGTAGATAGCCAGCAGAAGCCCAGTGTTATGTTTTAATCTATTATAGACTTTTAAAAGGACTAAGGGGGCTATTCTACCATATTTAACTGTCATTGCAATTCTTTGTCATTTACAAAGTGAATACATGTGATGATATGTGATGACAACCACAAATTCTAACCCCCCAGGCGTACTGTTACCTACCTTTTAGAGGCTATGGGCGTGCTTACTTTTCCTGTACCTCCGCGCACTCTTGCACTGGTGATGGAACTGCTATGATCAGCAGAGCTGGATTGCCAAACCAGGATATGGAATTTGTCCAATTTCATCCAACAGGTGAGAAATCCTTTCATTATTTTTTTCCACATTTATCGACGATCGACAAGGCTGTAAGGTTGCTCATTAATCAAGTCATAAATGTACCAAGGTTATTTTGGAATATTTTCTGTACAAAATATATTGTTGGAAATTAAAAAGGTGTTACAGCAAAGGACAGCACCAGACAAATTGTATTTTTGTAGGCGTGTTTATTGGTGGTCTGGCTCGGCTTCTAAATTATGTTGATCTACTTTTTCAGGTATTTATGGTGCAGGGTGCCTGATAACGGAGGGATGCCGAGGAGAGGGAGGTTATCTCCTTAATAGTGAGGTAAGCTGGTACTAAATACCCTATTCGACCATAATACCGTAGATAAGTTACATTACTATCTACGAAGTGTTAACACAGCTCTCTGATTGTACCTGTAACAACCCTCTTTAGGAGGGGAAAAAACTGAGAAAATTCTTTGTGGTTTCTTTGATCACTTTTTGATCAAGGTGAATGAGTTGCACGATCTTTTGTGGTAAGGTGGTATGTTTTTTCCGCGTATTTCATTTTAAGTTTGGGTTGTGCTTCATATAGAATGCCATAAATTGACAACCTTCACGTACATCTCCATTTTCTTGGGGATTACTCTGCACACGCTTACCAAACCGAAAACGCTTGTAGGGCAGAAATGCCCAGGTCAACTACTAAAAGGGTGACATGTTATTACAATATTCTCCAAAATACTGAGCCTCAAGTGAACGATTCTTCCCCCAAAGTGAACGATTCTTCCCTCAAAGTGAACGATTCTTCCCTCAAAGTGAACGATTCTTCCCTCAAAGTGAACGATTCTTCCCCCAAAGTGAACGATTCTTCCCCCAAAGTGAACGATTCTTCCCCCAAAGTGAACGATTCTTCCCCCAAAGTGAACAATTCTTCCCCCAAAGTGATGCTCGAATCTTGCATGGCTCGGGTAAAAGCGAGGTGATAAGGACTAGATTACAAACGAGCAGGAAATCTCTGATTTGTAAATTGCAAACGTCGCCGGTAGTGTTACATCTTGCACTGCCTTTCTTTGATTTGTCGTTGGCTATTAGGACTCAAGTGTCAGACTGGAAGTATTTGTCTAAGTCCTTGTTCCACATATTATTTTTGCCAGTAGTAAAATAACTAAACCGTTACTAACTGTCAGGCTGTGGTACTTCAGTTTTCTGGTACATACCAAGAGATTATCTAGGTGGACGGAAAGCCCCTTTCACCAAGGAAGCACCTAGCAGCAATGATTATTTTTCCTTATGGATACTTTTCTTGTCTTTTTAATTTTGTGCAATTCATTATTATTTTTTAACTTTTGTTAGGGCGAGCGATTCATGGAGAGGTATGCACCAACAGCGAAAGACCTTGCCTCGCGGGATGTCGTATCCAGATCAATGACCATTGAAATCAGAGAAGGACGGTAAGAGATTGCCAATTTGTTCATGTTGATCATTACCTCGCGCTGTATTTACGCTTGAATTGTTTAGGGAAGAACCTAAACCAGTAAATTTCTGTATATTTCATTATGTTGAATCTCCTTATGTTGTATCATAGCTTTGAACGACCACTTACGGTACTAAGCGATTTGAAAATTACTAGAGAGTTAAAGGTTAACGTTAGTGCGAGTCAAACGTGAGACCTATCGTATAGTGGCGTGTTACTCCGTATCTCAGCCCACGTATACAGGTTACACTCTGCCACAAGAGGACATTGACTGACATCTTCAAGATTATCCGTCTTAGCACGTAAGACTGGAACCTGAAAGCAGACCTATGCACATGAAGCAATAGATGTCAATGTGGAAGCGGGGATAGATAGCTCGTCGATTTAAGCACACGAAGCAACTTTGTTGATATCGAATGCTTTCCTAGCCAATGATTCAGTTCGATAAAAATAGGTTAACAGGCAATGCTTTGCTTTCTAGTCTTCTTGCAACTTGTTTCCCCATTGCTTCGCACGACTTAATTGAATGTACACGTTATTCCTTTCAAAAACTGTAGACAGGGAGATGTTTAACCACAATCGCGCACATTCTAATGACATGCCCACCTCCAAACACGATTATGTCAGGCTTATTTCAACCATATTGTATGACATTTCATCAACTTAAATGCTTTAAAGTACCAATCGCTACTTTTGTTGTAACTCTTATCTTATAGTTAATATTCAATCTGACTCCCCCTTTACAGTGGTTGCGGCCCAAACAAAGACCACGTCTTCTTACAACTGTCCCATTTACCTCCGGAGGTTTTGAAAGCAAGGCTACCAGGGATATCAGAAACGGCCATGATATTTGCTGGAGTTGATGTAACGAGAGATCCCATTCCAGTTCTCCCAACAGTACATTACAATATGGGAGGTATTCCTACAAACTACAAAGGACAGGTATGTTACGTAGTTGATTTATGCGTCGATATTTAAGGTATTTTAATTAAAATTTAGTAGAAGTAACACACAACAACAACAACCCACACCCAAGATTTTTTGCCAACATTTTGCTGTGGTTGTCACCAGATAACCCGGGAAACAAATCTGGTAGATCAATTGCTAGTGAAACTATGACTTGAATGGAACAATACATCAATTCATGGCTACATATTCTGATTTCAGTTATTTCTTGCATGAATTTATTTGAATTCATAACGGGTTGATGGATAGAATCCAATTCATATACCACACCAGTAATATAAGGTAGGTAACATCACAAGATGAAGAAAAATATGGAAGACATCAGAAAACGTTATTCATTTATAAGCTTCGGTAACCTCGGCATATTTGAAGCTGTAACCAACTTAATTCTAAGTCGGAGAGAAATCTAAGAATTGAATTCAGCGTTGATAGAAATAAACTACTCTCCCCAACTTCGAGGCCTGGTTAAGTTACAGAGAGATAAAGTGTGATTTTGTATTTTCTTTTGTTAAATAGGTTCTCGACCACGTTAGCGGAGAAGATAAGGTTATTCCAGGTCTATACGCCGCTGGAGAATCCGCTTGTGCCTCGGTTCATGGAGCTAACCGTCTTGGTGCCAATTCATTATTGGATCTTGTAATATTTGGCCGTGCATGCGCACTAACAATCGCCGAAAATGACAAACCGGGAGATTCGTTCCCAGAATTACCGATGGTAAGTTTTTGTATTTCAGCTGTTTGTTTATGAGGCGCATTAAATGTAATGAGAGACTGACGTCTGCACTGTTGCTATTTTGCTGCTGTTTTGCTTCCCTTCAGTTCTTCCGGTTTGAACTTGAAAGATTCCATAGTTAATAGTTAGAAGTGTCGGAAGTTTCTGTTCATTCTCAGAATACTCCTGCCCTTAAGAATTATGAATACTCTACATATTATTTAGCAATTCCTCAGGTGCCAGTCAATAATATTCATTGTCATAAGTATAGGGTTTAAGTAATTTGAGAGTTGAGGTGAAATACAATAGTGTTGTACTTAAGGATGCGAGGAGTTCATCTTGGATTGTTTGCTGAGCTACAAGTTCACAGTTTTTTGTTGACTTCAGATTAAAAGACGGGGTCTATCGGATTTTAGCGTATTGTATCAGTTGGGGCAAATATGCGTTCTGAGTAAGTTGATGAATGTCAGATACTTTGCTTTGTACACTTACTACTTATGGATGTCAAGTTTGTTTTCAGTCAGTTTTTCTCAATCTTTCCAGATTAGTCCAGCTTATCATTTGTGGTCTGTGATTTCCAATTTTCTAACTGTTGAGTGCAATGAATTGGAATGGTCCAGTATCTAGAGTATAAGCGGTAAATACTGGGGATCTTTCCTCTCCACCAGTTACTGATCTGACTCTGTAGAAACACACTTTTTATATGACCCTCCCGCATGCACACTATTGCGCTGTATGGGCATCCATAAAGTAATGCGAGTATTTTAGGAGTGACTATGTAAAACCAACCATTTAATTATACTGTACGGTTCTTTGACAGTCATATTTGCTAAGAGGTTATCCAACGAGTGGTATCTCTCTCTCTCTCTCTAGAACGCTGGTGAGGAATCTGTCGCCAACTTGGACAAGTTAAGACATGCGAATGGAACCCAGTCAACAAGCAAAATCCGGGATAGCATGCAAAGGGTAAACTGCTAAAACTTTGTAATATGACATATTTGCTTGCTTTTGATTTCACTTTGGCTATGGGTACATTTTCTTTTCAACTACTGGAGGATTCGAATCAACATAGCAGATTTTGTAAGAAATACAGTGAATATAAGGGGAAAGAATGCCTGTTCGTACTCGAGTGGATCTTAACACTTAAATCGTTATGTGGATGGCTGGTTGACATCGCAGATAGTAATATAGTATGAAAAGGGGGAGCAACGTGTAGATTTAGGCTGATGCACCCGGGTACCGTTCATTAATTTCCGATTGCGAGGGAGATTTTGTAGAGATTTGCTTGATGAAGTGTCACTGTATAAGGAGGAGTAGGGTCGTCAGACAGTAAATTGTCACGTAAAGCAAGCATATTGATAGATTTCAATATCTTAAAATAGCAGAGAAAGCACAAACGCATTGGTTCAGAAATTTTAAATGTCTGAAGTAACCTGTTACTGATTCTCAAATAATATTATACTAATAATAATACTAATTCTGGTTTTTTTAATGCTGGATATTGTTTTACGGGCAGCTGTATCATGCGTCAATTGGTTTCGAGTTGCTTCGAGAAAAATTCCCACGTTAATCTCGATTGGCAGAATAGAGCTTTCCGTGGTATACAACCTAAATTAAGTAAATAAGGAGCCACGAAAGGGATGTGTGGGACCGTTGGTGTCGTCATAACGACATGTGGTTTCTACTGTCAACGTAGAAGGGCTTTAAGAGGGGGCTGTGGGGGGAAGTTGCCAGATTACCGTTAGATAATTATTGAATGGCTACTGGAAAGCCTCGTCAAAACTGGTGTGCTTGATACATACTTCGAAAACGTAAGAGGAAAAATTGAAGTGTTCCAAGAATATTTGCACTCATTTCTGGGATGGAAGATGTCAAATTGGGCTGTCAACTTGCCCTATAGAAGGTTGACGCTTTACACAATGGACCATAGGCTTCTGAAGGGGATGTTTTTAGTAACCTCCTATTGGTCGTGTAATTTTAACTGTTATCATAGATATAATGACGTTAATAAAGTTATCCCATGAGAGGTGTCGTTATCCCACACAACATTGCAAAACAAGGCAATTGTAGAGTTAATACAGGGATAAACATATGAGTAAATAGAATAATGTCTTTGCATTTTCGCCTCGTTTATGTACTAGGTTATGCAGAACAATGCTGCCGTGTTCCGTACTGGACCCGTTTTGAAAGAGGGAGTCAAGCTGATCGGTGAAGTCTACGAACAAATGGAAGATATAAAGGTTAGCGTCATACCACATCATTTCTCACCCTCCACTTGCGATAACTTAACTTTTTTTGGCATTGTGTTCGTAGAACCATGATGCAAGGACGTGACATTAAAGCAAGGCTTAAGAATACCTCCTGTGCTTGTCTTTGATGGCTGTGTCCGTCTTTCTTTCCTAATTTCTAGCTGTTTGATCGAGGTTTAATCTGGAACACAGATTTGGTTGAAGCTTTAGAATTGCAGAACCTTATGTTAAATGCTGTTCAGACCCTTCAATCAGCGGAAGCAAGGAAGGAGAGTCGTGGGGCTCATGCGCGTGAAGATTACAAGGTACATACTAATGCATTATATTACACTTGTTTATGACTAGAAGTAAAACGTTTTTGCCAAAGGATATCTCTAATTGGCGGAACAGCTACATGATTCATGTATTTAAGAGGTTTTATTGAGGCATTTCCTTTATCTGTCACGTTATTCCTCGTCCATTGGCATTAAACTACTCTATACCGTATCGAATGTCTGGCCCAATGGCCCGTCTTGTTTAGCTCTATCAGCACCCAAATGCATCTGGCTTCCGTGAAAACGACATAAATTACGTCGTGAAACAGTAGAGTAACACCATTCAATTATCTCTGCGGACTATGGATAGAAGTTTAGTTTTGTATTGCGGGTTTCGATCTTCTGAAAAATGTGCCAGTCTAGTACTGACGGAAAGACAGCATTCTGTAGCTAGGACGCTACAAATTCAGAATGCAATTGATAGATAGTTAAACTGCAACATTGCTAGCAACAACATTTGACACTTGGGCATAAGAAGACACTGATATTGGAAGGGTTTTATTCCATTACAGTTTCGTTTGTCTGTGCTAATTTACGTTGCTGCTAACGAACGGTCACCAAATCCTCTGAAGTCCGAACGTCAACGGTTTATTGGGTTAATCCAATAGGAACTGCTAGCCCGTAGATATCACAATCCAGCATTAGCCTCGGTATTTTTATGGTAACTGAAGGAATTTTGAGGGAGTCACTTTGGTATGATGTCACTACTTCTGGGCCCAGGCCACGTTGAAGTTAAGGATAGCACAACGGTATTGCTTTCCTATGCTTACTATCAGATTTTGAAATGCTCGTGCTCTGAATTTTAAGACGGAAAAAGCAATCAAAGTGAGGAGTACAAACCTCGTTGTATCCGCTGTATGAGTTTTCTTACCCTTAAACCGTTCCTGGTGTGGTTCTACAAACCGTCAAATTTAGTCGGAATAAAGTCATAGTAAAAAGTGGCGTCCGTTTGTGTGGTGCGTAACTACAATATGTCATAGGCAGTTCAATGTGGGATGTAAAATCTCTACACGTATTATTTCATTACTACTTTAATTTACGTCATTAGGACAGAATAGATGAACTGGACTACTCGAAACCCTTGGAGGGACAGACGGCAAAACCATTCGAGGAGCATTGGAGGAAACATACGCTGTCCTATATGGAAGCAGACACGGGAAAGGTATATAAATAGCAATTTATAACAGTAATAGATTGCATTGTGTTCAGTGAAGTTATGGACTAGTTAACGCTTTGGGTGATTCATTGACTGACTGAATGATTAATTCACTCACTCATTTTTTGCGTCTTGGTAGTGTCAAAAGATAGCTTATGAGGGAATAGTTGAACTATAAGAAATATAGGCAAACTAAGTTCTTTATCATATAAGATGGGAATAAGTATGGAGGAGTTTGCGACGTGGTTGAAACAGTATCGCCATTGTATACAAGTATAAAATTCTGAAAAAGTTGTTATCGTTAAAAGTCGTGCGACCAATCTTCTGTTTTTTTCTTATTTTTTAAAATATTGATTTATGTTTGCCCTATTTTAACTTTGTTGCATCTTCTACCAAAAATAGATTAGAGGTAATTCTATACACACAGTCTTGAACAAACAAGAGATCAAATAATTTCAATTGAGCAAGGTCGAAATATGCGGTATAGTAGGTAACCACAAGTTAGCGAAGCTTCGTATGCAGAAAGGCAGGTTAGGAAATTTTTGCCCTCCTGCTAATCAGATGTGCCTCAAGCGTTAACTGTTGTAACCAATTTAGATCGCGTGTAATAATTGTGATATCGATTTCTTGTTGTTATTCGCCTGGTAAAGCTATTGTAATAATGACAAGGCTTTTAAGATTTTCCAGTTTTACCCTAATGGTCCGTTATCATTTGCTTTGCAGGTTCAACTGGAGTATCGTCCGGTTATAGACCACACTCTGGATGACAAGGAATGTTCGACGGTCCCTCCAGCTGTCAGATCGTACTAAGTCCGAATAAGAACGGTTCTCTTCACGAAAGCGAGGCTTTAAAATACAGTATATGTTATTAGTCATTGACTGTAGCGATGGCAAGATAACAAATGTGACGTGTGCTATCCATTTATACGATTGCCAGCGACATTGTGAAGGCAGCAATACTCTTTTCACTGACCGTAAATACGTAGTGATAAATTCAACTTAATTTACAAATGGCTTTCTCTGTCAGTTATGTTTTAATTTGTGTTTATTTCAGAAGATTTGTATATGAAACTTTATCACTGCTTAATGGAAATGTGTTTTGTAAAATATAGGACTGATTTAATTGATTTGGTTTAATGTCCACTGTCATGTACGCTTTTGAATACTTCCGCATTTCGTTGTTACGGCACTATAGCTTGCACATTTGAAGTTTCCTTTAACAGAATCTAGAATGCTTTCTTAGTGATAATTTGTTTCATATGAGAGTTTACTTTATTTCTATTCAAACACACGCCTTGCCTTGCCTTTTGTAAAATATGATAATGTATCTCTCATGCAAGGACACTTAATAGCATGATCAGGTACGATGTATGGGGAGACGAAGTCTTCCATTCTTTATAATTTATCATACTTGAACGTAAAAGAAAGTCGTGTCGTTATCTCGTTTACGTTTGCAAGTATACTTTTGTGCTTTTACGCCGTTAGCGATGAAAATATCCATGAAAGGATTGTCTGGTGAGAAGTTGTTTTCTTCTTTCTACTTTACTAAATACTAAACGCGTTTCCCTTGACGCTCTATATGAGGTGCGCGTCGTATGACGTAAATGCCCCTGCCCCTCCCCTAGAGAAGGGTGTTGCGCTAAGTTGAAAGAAATCCGTTTTTACTGCATCGTGACGCATTCGAATATAAAAAAGGAGGGAAGACTGCGTAATTTATTGTGGCGTCGAGAAATTTGATACAAGAAATGAAATCGAAAAGTTTGAAAGCGCTTAAGGAAACTCACGAGAGGGCATAGTTATTTTTAAGGGAGTTGAATTTGGTGCCGACATCAAATTATTGCTATTGTCAGTTGCTATGATAGTCTAACATGAGTTATAAAGGCATTCACAACATTCGGAAAGGCATCTTTTCAAGAAATATGATTTGGTCACAATGCTTAACGACGGTAATCTTTTTTCTATCAAGCCTATCATTTCTGTCAGTTCCAGTTTAAACCTTGACTATAACCTTAAAATTTGTAATAAATGGAGTACTCTCTGGTGCTTAATATAAGTGGGGGTCTCAATAGTTGTAGGGTTGGGAAAATTGTTTGAAAACTAATAAACGCGGGGGGTTAATAAACGTAACAATGGGAAAATCTTTTGGAAACTAATAAGGGCCCCCCACTAGTATTAAGCTCCAGAGAGTACCAACTTGAATCTACTCGGGAAAATATGTAACATGCGACATGATATTTTTTAACTAGATGCACACAAGGAACAACTGCTTACAAGGGGGAATACCGTATGTTAAACTTGTAAAGTATCACCAGTACCATGTTAACTACAATTTCTTAAAAAGAAAAGGTGCTTGTCTGCGTGAACCCGTTGCTGCAAGTGACTGCTAGATATGCCATATAAAACTGCTGGGAATGTTCAACAAGTTTATCGGGCTTTAACTCGTGAGTTCCTTAGGAGGTGCTTATTGTTAAGAGTACCATACAGAAAGTGTGCTAATAAAAAATTTGTTATTTAAAGAAGAGGCATGTTTGAGTGTTAAATTGTCTGGGGGTGAGGGGAGAGAGGGAGGTGATCTGTACACTCACGTACGACGGTCATGATGTATCCGTCACATCAGATCTCTAATAAGTAAAAAAGAACTCGTAACTAGAAAAGGACAATTTCCTACTTTGATTAAATGTAGATCAAACAGCATCAGACTTAAAATATTCCCTTATGGTACCCCTACATTTATTAAGAAAAATCTTCTTATTCAAGTAGTGGCAGAGATGGGCAATTTCTCCCTCATAGTTTCTTCAAGTGCAAATAAAATGTATGATCTATCTGGATAATTGAGCACTGATAGCCTTAAATGGTGCCCATTGCCTCTGAATTCTTTACCTTGCAATGACACCTCTTTCAAAAAAGCTGACATGCTATGTAGTTCATTTTGGTTTAAAGTTCCTCTCGTTTGCTAGTAGTTTAATCTTATAATGCCTCAGCTGCTGCACATGTTGAGTACCAATAAATGTAATTTATAGCTGGATGACAAATGGTTCCTTACTCCTAGGATTTAACCTGTAAAAAAGATGAGCGGTGTCTTGAATTCCTATTTTTATATCGTATTCGCTTTGGTAAGATTTTTCGTTGCCACTGTTCTCCGTTATCATGGACATCGACGAAGCTTTTCTCAGTATTGAGAGAAAATAAATGGAATTTCCATGGTCAGGTGCGGACAGTATTTCTGGATTTGATACTGATATTAAAGTACCTTCATTTGCTCCGAATGTTTTCCGGTTGCCCATATCGTTAATAATTTCGGAGATAGCACCTATTCCCTGGTGCAGCTTTAAGGATTGTGTTCTGCAGTGTACGGGAATCTCTTTCCGTCTGGTGAAGGACAGAATGAAGCCTTCGATATTATAACTGTACTGTTATTATCATTTCTCACAACTCTGTTAGTTTATGATATGCTGGAAGTTCTCTAAACATCAAGTCACAACCCGTGACATTAGACATTCAGGTCCGTATTCATAAGGGTAGCTTAAGCTCATCCAGCTCCCATTACATTCTGATCGTGCGATCATCTCCACGAGGTCGCATTCATAAGGGTCGATTAACGTTAAGCCTTCGCTTCGTTGCTAAGCGTATCGAAGGACAAAATTGGTATAACAATAGAAGGCTTAAACCTGGTTGCAACCAGTTGTAAGCTGTTTTTCATCTTTCAAATTAAAATTGCGAGGCTGCGGAGGACAAAAGAGTTAGCAGAGTTAGCTGACAAGATCATGGAAGTTACTGTCCCTTCCCTCGCCACTGTTTCTTTGTCTTCTCCCATTCGTCTTCCTACTACTTCTACTGAAATTCAAAATTTAAGAAAGGAAATTTCGCAGCTTCGCTTATAATTCAAGTCCGCTTAAGAAGTCACAGTCGTAACGCGCGGCGCTATTCATGTTAATCACGCCCAACAACTAGCCACAGTTCTTTTACCAATAATAGTTTATGCTGGTACCATTTTAGATTTGGTGCAGCTGCTCGTAAATGACCTATGTTCCTATTCTACCCCACCAACTACCTCACCACAGGAAAACTAACTGGCTAACCCCTTCTGGCGACAAGCTCCGTTGGCCCCTCCACTAGTTGCCTCTTTTATATTCGGGATCGTAACAGTGGACAACTTTTTCTTTTAGCCACTGAAACGGGGGTTAGTGTCATATCCCCAACTTTTCAAGATCCTCACGCCCCTAATTCCAATTGCTCATTGCAAGCTGTCAACCACTCCAACATCACTAACTATGGTCAGCGTTCATTAACGGTTGATACTGGCCTTAGACATACTTTTCTTTGGATTTTTACAATAGCCGCCTCGCCCGTTGCTTTAATTGGAGCAGACTTTCTTCACCATTTTAAGCTCATGGTGGATCTCCGCTATCATCGTCTGGTTGAGTCCATTACTCATCTCACAATGAATGGTATTCACTCCTCATCACACATATCCCTCCAATCAATTTAATGCCCACTTAACCTGAGAAGAATCAATTTACTACCATTATTGACGGCTTTCGCGATCTCACCACACCCGTTTACAAAGAGGGTACTCTCCTACACTCTATTACTGAAAATTGTCAAAGCAGAGTTTGACCATATGCTACAACTGGGGATTATCCGACCGTCTGATAGCTGCTGGTCATCACCACTGCACATGGTTCCTAAATCTCAACCTGGTGACTGGCGCCCTTGCGGAGATTATCGTGCTCTGAATAATCTCACTCTACATGATCGTTATCCTATACCGCACATACTTGATTTTACGTCTTCTCTCGCTGACATCACAATTTTCTCAAATATCGATTTAGTTCGAGCATACCACCACATTCCCGTCAATCCAGATGATATTCCCAAGACAGCCATAACAGCACCATTTGGTTTATTTGTATTTTCTGTGGATGCCTTTTGGGCTTCGTAACATCACTAAGACTTTTCTGCGATTTATAGATCAAGGTCTGCGTGGATTGCCATTTGCTTACGCCTATATTGACGATATTCTCTTAGCTAGTCACTCTCCAGAAGAGCATACCTCTCATATCCGCCAAATTTTTGATCGACTTCGTCAATACGATTCAGTGATTAATCCCGCAAATGTCAACATGGTCTCTCATCTATTACATTTCTTGGTCACACTATTGATTCGCAAGGTATTTCTCCTCTTCCTTCTTAAGTTCAAGCATTACAAGATTATCCTATTCCAATTTCTCTACGCAAGCTTCGGGAATTTCTTGGTCTCATGAACTTTTATCGCCGTTTTATCCCAAATTGTTCGTCTATTTTACAACCACTCATGGATATATTAACTAGTAGGGCTCCAAAGACATTTTCTATGACAGAAGACGCCATTTCTGCATTCTATGCAGCTAAAACAACACTGGCAGATTTCACACTTCTTGTTCATCCTCAGCCAAACGCTCAACTATCCTTAGTTACGGACGCATCCGATCAAGCCGTCGGTGGACTTCTTCAACAGTATCATAACTCTACTTGGCACTTTGTTTAACCGCTACAGAATCCAAGTACAGCACATTCGGACGAGAACTATTAGCAATTTATCTTGGAATTCGACATTTTTGCCTTCTCCTTGAAGGCCGATTCTTTTTCATTTTAACAGACCACAAAGCACTAACATACGCCCTTCCTTCAAGTTCGGATCGATACTCCCCTAGAGAAACTCGATATTTGGATTTCATTTCTCAATTTACTTCCGACATTCGTCATCTTAAAGGCTCTGTTAACAATGCTGCTGATGCACTCTCACGCAACACAGTTAATGCCCTAACTTCTCCAAAGGATATTGACCTTGTTCTCATGGCACAAAAACAACAAGAAGATCCTGATCTTACAACTCCGGATAAAACACAAAGCTTACAACTTCAACCAATGCCTCCTCCAACTCAGGATGGTGCTATTTTATGCGACATTTCCACTGATATTCCTCGACCTTACATTCCTTCAACCATGCGCAGACTAGTTTTCGACATTTTGCATTCACTATCTCATCCTGGGATCAGCGCCACATTTAAACTTATTTCTCAACAATTTGTTTGGCCTGAAATGAATAAAGACATTCGTTCATGGCCTCGCTCTTGTCAACAGTGCCAAAAATCGAAAATTCATCGTCATATCACCTCACCAATTTCAACTTTCGTTACTCCAGACATTCGGTTTTCACACGTTCATATCGATCTTGTTGGTCCATTACCTTCATCACAAGGATTCACTTACTTATTAACATGTATAGA
>JAAAKL020005270.1:5510-19577 GCA_010016065.2 Carybdea cf. marsupialis auct. non (Linnaeus, 1758)
CTAAACAAAAAGGAATACTCTACTAAACAAAAAGGAATACTCTACTAAACAAAAAGGAATACTCTACTAAACAAAAAGGAATACTCTACTAAACAAAAAAGAATACTCTACTAAACAAAAAGGAATACTCTACTAAACAAAAAGGAATACTCTACTAAACAAAAGGATTACTCTACTAAACAAAAAGGAATACTCTACTAAACAAAAGGAATACTCTACTAAACAAAAAGGAATACTCTACTAAACAAAAAGGAATACTCTACTAAACAAAAAGGAATAGTCTACTAAACAAAAGGAATACTCTACTAAACAAAAAGGAATACTCTACTAAACAAAAAGTCTATGTTCTATACTACAACCAAATTCGCAAGCGATATGCCATTAATAAACGTCACCCCAAAATATCCTAGTGTTAGACGATAGCGGCAATGTAACATATACAGAGAACTATCTTTGTTTTCAGCAATGTTTTTCTTAAGACGTAGCAGAACTACATTCGTGTTATCACTATGAACGTGCGTAAGATTTGGTATAAACAACAATGAAATCACGTTGCGAAAAAAATATATCGATCAAGACTTTTGTTTGTCTGTCACTGAGAAATCAACAATAACATAAAATTCAATAATCAAGACTATTTAGTTTTCATTATTGATTACGGTAAATCCTTTGAGGCTATCAAGGATCACGTTGACCCCTAAGTAAAAAATTTCAGTAGTTTATTGAAATGATCGGTCAACATTTACAGCACTATTTATAAGTGTATTACTTTATAAAAGTTAGTTCCAGATTGCCATCAAGGTATGAACGCATCCACTTGAACCACAAAGGCGTTCCCAACTTGTTTCTGTCATCTAGGAAACTGAATCTGTTCTGAAGAACACCCTAAAAATATCATCATACACTACTTTCGCCTGTAAACGAGACACACAATCAGAAGCCACTCTGCACCAGAAAGACCCTTGGATTGTATTTTGTGTTCTAAGAGTTCCTAAATTCTTATGCGTGAAAAGTGTAAGTAACGGTCGATAAATGGTTTCAAAATCGATAAAATTGTGAATAACAAAATTTCTGGAACTTGCACTTCTTTAAAACCATACCTTTTGTACTTCAGGTCTTTTTCAAATTTGTGGTTGCATATAACACCCCAGATACTCTATTGCAGTAAGGAATGGATTTGCTTTCTAACCCGAGCAACTGGAATTGAAACATAAACCATAATTTGTCATTGTTATCAACTGTGCGTACCGTAGCTACTCGTGTCTGATATCTGAGAAAGGACTCTACATATTGTCTGAAGAAGACTAAAGCAAAGATGCAAGAAGACGCTATTGTGCAGAATGAGGTTTGGTTCAGCTGTCATTCCCAGGTGTTTCCTGGATTTACAAGTTTGTATTCTTCTGAGCACAGTAGAGTAGTCAGTAGCCAGTTTTGAAATGACTGGAATCGCCTCTAATAACTCTCCATCAGAAACTGAGTCGGAAAGAACATCCTTTTTAAGAGATTCGAGTTCTACAAAAAGTAAGACAAGTAAGAGAGAGAAACACAATGTATTTTAACAGGAAGTACTATTCACCCGCTGCTCGAGCTCTGAATTTGATCACTTGAACGGAAATCAAGTGTGTGCTCAAGGAAGGACGCAACATCGACTGGACGAAAAAGAAATAAATCTCTTGTTTCTATCTGGTGCTGCCTATCTGTGATTTTCATGGTCTCTGATGACATATATGACGATTGCTGCCAAGTGCACTAAGTCTGGTTCTCGGGCTAATTAGGAAATGAAACCCGTTAAACAACTTAAAATTTTATGTTTCAGTATAGGTTAAAGGCTGGTCTAAGGCGCTAAGTACAAAGGCAATGAACTCTAAATAATGCTGTCCCAATCACGGGTCCCCTCGAACTCATAAAAATGTATTTGTATGACGTGTTTCACAACATCACCTTCTTGTTTAACAGCAACGAATTCGACTTCAACATATAAGGAATTTACGTCTGCATGGGCTCACTTTTTATCACTCGTGACAAGTAGAGGTATATAAATAAGGCAGAAAGATAATGCAAAAGGGTAGTCACTTCCAAAAGCTGCCAGCTACAAATCAATTTTAAAAATTAGAATAGAAAACGAGAAGAAAAACACCCAATATGTTAGGAAAGATACTTCATTGCAAATATGTTCAAATCAAATCTTTATCAAAGGCTAGTTAGCTTGTACTCGAAAATACGACCCGGGAGAATTTAAAGGAGAAGCCAATATACTGACTTTTAAGACCACTTAACATTATCTGTTGTAAAGACAAAAGTTCCCACGACATTTTTGACTTTTTGATTGCTAATGCAGATAAATTACACAACGTTACATTCTCATCTGTTAAATTAATTACAGTTATGTTTATAGCAGCCTTCAAGGATGGTAGGCTTGTCTTTATCATGAAACTCCACCAGATAATATTGCTTGTGTTCTTACTGACGAGATCACATAGACTATGGGAGGCTCTAAGGAGTTGTGGAAAGGGTGGGGGGGATCCGTGATAGTACAGTATTAAGGTAACGGGTTGTATCAAGCACAAGTAAAATCATAATCGATCTTTCTAGCTAAATAGTTACAGGTGTCATTCAATAAATAGAAAGATGATAAATTAGTGGACCAGCAAAGCAATATTTTACAAAGTAGAGATAATATCCGCGCAGCCATTGTGTTACTTTCGCTTTTATGATGCAAAACTTCAAAATCTAGTGTTTTGAAAAACCTATGAAAAGGCAGAGGGAATGGATGATGAAGCAAGGGCTGTATTCATACTTGTTGCAAGAGGTAAAAATCAAATAGACAAAAATTATACTTACAAATTAACATGGGGAATATTGGGGTACAAGTATCATATAATCTTTCCATATATATATATATATATATATATATATATATGTGTGTGTGTGTGTGTGTGTGTGTGTGTGTGTGTGTGAAGAAGGTTCTTTAACCGAAAGCTCTGTATCTAGCCTCTAGGCTTTTGTAGTGTTTATATAGATTTTGATGCCGGTGTCCAATGGTAAATGATTGGGAACTCAAGTAGTGTCTACAAAAACGAACTGTATCACCGGATTATTATACTTCAGTTGGTAGGGCAGCACGTTGCAATTGCCCTGGCCCCGGGTTCAAATCTTTGTTTTGACATTTTCACTTTTTTCTTAAACAGTCCTTCCTCGATTATCCGATTGCGTTTGGCACAAGTTTTCCAAATTCCGGTCGGGAATTCACTAAAGGAACGCATTATAAATATGACCCACTTTCTATTCAAAGTCCTGCATCGCAACCACAAGAAAATCGAATTATTGTCTACTAGTAAACGGTCCAAAGGACACAGTTTAAATCATGGTCACTTTCGACGGCGATGACATAACTTACTCCAAATAAACAATGCTTAATAATAAGTATACAGATAAACTTCTCGCAATTCAATCTACTCGAACAATTTTTGATATGCGAAGGAAATCGATAAAATACTACCGAAAGGGCTGGTTTATTGACTGAAAAATGCCGACAGGTTAATAGAGGAATGCTTAATCAAGAAACACTGTATCTCTTCAAACTGAATATTTTCAAGTCCTCTCCCTTCGAAGATAATATAAGAATATATGTATAATAAATATGATAATATATCGTTTTTAGATACAGCCATATCTAATTCATAGCCATTCTACAGCGGTTTTCAATTGATACGTATATTACCCTGGTGATGGGAACTACAAGACAGCCTAGGTCTCTGAGTTTCGAAGAGCTGCCTCATGCGGCGCTCACACAGATTTACTTACAGTGCAAGCCAGTAGCAATGCGTGGTTCATACCTTGCCTAAGGATACTACTGTGCAGCCTGGACGAGACTCGAACCCACGACCTTTCTATCTTAAGTGCGAGGATCTATCCATTAGGCCACGAGTTCGCGTATACAAGTAGTACGTTCTGTGTACTATTTTGTGTTTTAACATGAAGGATAGCTATTTGATTCTGTATGCTTATGACTCAATACGTATCTATAATGCTACTGCTTTATAAACAGGCAAAGTTAAGAAGCGCATCACACTTCTCCTAGACTAGGGTTGCGAACTTTGATCTCTCAAAATACCGTATGAGGAGGAGGGGAGGGGCATGTTCTCACCCATAAATACCTTAAAAGATTTGAGTGCTTTAAAGGTATTTCAAGACAACAAAGTTCGCATTTTAAACAACTTCACCATCACATGAAAAAGCTTTATTTGGAAAATAAGTATGAGTACTTGCGTGAAATTCTAGTGAGAGTCAGACCTAACAACAGGCAGAGTGACGTGAGATGCCTGTTCCTTTCTCCATAGCCTTTGATGTAAACAGGCTTTCGATACCAGGGCGCGCCTCGCAGAACTAGCTGTGGGTTAGTGAAAACGCTGTACTTTGTTAGTGAATTTTTCAATTTTTCAGAAATACCGTACATTGTGGTGTACGGTAGGGGTCTTCGCCGTACAACGTACAAGCACCCCAAAATACCGTACAGTTGGCAACCCCATTGTAGACTTATACGTCTAAAGTACACGTTATTGCTTTTACTCGAATATAAACGAATATAAACGCGCCATAACGTTTGTGCTGCAGAGGACCCAGGATAGGGCATCCGTGCTGGGATGTAATCATGGTGTGAAAAGCTTTTCATGTTATTCTCCGTCCATTCCTATGTACACTATTCTATCTAAACTTAAGACTGAAAACAATTTTTTATTTTTCATTAAGAATCAAAACAAATAAGTATATCTTGAATAGAAGTCAGTTGGATTACCCTGAAGTTATAACAGCATTGATCTTGTGCTCATGGTACAAGGCTGGCTAGAACTGGTGAGACTTTAATCATTAACCCATTAACAACACTACTATAGGAATTCGTACTCAACATCTATCCAGGAATCACGGTCTTAACTGCTATGGGTGGCACGATGGCACCTTCAACCAGGGCAGCATATAATACAGCTTAATAGTAATTACAATTGTGCCTGGAGTTTGTCTGTTTTTCATCCTTCTGAGACCACTTATGGGTTCATAACGGGAAATTGGAGAACCACAGTCTGTGGATATATCATATTGGCATATCTTTGGAAATGATTTTCCCACACCTCGAACATTTTGGAGATCTTTGTAATTGATGTTATCATTATCACACACAACTTCCGAGATTGTGGATCTGTTGTCTTTGGAATGCTATTACGAGAGCAAAGGTACTGTTTTGAAATCACCTAGTTGCCAACTCACACGTTTTTTCATAAAGCAGCTTTTGGGACGTTGTATTGCATCTTTCTTCTCTGAATTTAGCCTCTCATGTCTTTTCTTGCCTCGCTATCGTGACGAGTTCTGAGTGTGCTTTTTCTTACTATTACACGTTACTAACATTTTCTTTCAACTTTTCGTGAGAAACCTTGTACTTTGTTTATATTGACCTTGTAACAGTCTCTTTTTAATCTACTTAAAGAAATTAAAACTTAATTTAAATGTCCTAATCAGTCATAATAAAAGAAAGTAGTTTCATCACTAAACAGCTTCAAAGACAGCTTTACAAGCGTTAGCCATCTCAGAGATCTTTACGTCATTGAAGATTTAAGTGTGTACGTAGCAATCTTAATTTTGAAAACTTAATTGTATAGTTGGAAGTAGGACTAGATTATCCATCACTACAAAATTGTCGGAGCAAATGGTTGAGTGACGATGCACGCTACAACTTGTGAAGATGTTATCAGAGATTATGAAACTCATCACGTCACAATCTCTGATGTTATTGATGTTTTTCTCTGCTGATGATTTTGTTCATGTTTTAAACTTTGTTCAGCTGGTTTCTGTAGGTGGTTAGGATGAATCTTCTGTTTACCTTATTTTTAAAGGAAGTATTTGTGATGTCAAATGTTGTTTTCTATCGGGAGGCGGTTTTGTTAACGTTAGGTCATTTTGAGTTAGCAAAGTATACGCCGAACTGTGATTGCCCCCACCTCCTTAGCCGTTTTTGCCTGGACCGCATATACGATGATAAAGTAACGTGAAAGAGGAAAATTCAATTTTTTGGTGTGGTTGTTAACAAAAGGTCGTTGTCATGGAAACAGACGACGTTTTCAAAATTGGGAAAGTTCAGAACTGCATTGCAGTATCTATTCCCATTCACAGTTATAAAATGAAATTTAAAAGGGGTTTCAGACTCCCCCAAAAGGAATAGCGTGTATATAGTAAGTCACCAAATATTTGCATCTAATTTAAAATAACATCACCCAGACTCTGAAGATGCTGGTATGGTCGCACATCCAGCAAAAGTGGCTTTTTTAAAATAAAATTTCCCAATTCAGTTTCATATATTTTAAAAGCGAAATTGCAATTACTTTATTTGCTAAATGCTTGACACGAACGATAACATCCTGAGAAATGTAGCCAACTTATTTGTAAATTTCACATCAAAGGTGTACATAGAGTGTTTTGCTACGGTAGTAGATCAATTGTCGAGACAGATGAGGACATCATTTTCAACACTTTTGTGGATGGTTAGAGCTTTACAGCGGGGAAAAAGCTTACTCCAACCCTCTCGACTACGCCTATGCTCATAGGGTAGTCTCGCGGATATTTTCTTAAGTCTATGGGTAATCCTTGGGTATCATAGGTGACATTTTCTCAAATGTATGACAAGTACCTGAGTACAAAGTAGTAAGTGGTCTCTGTCAGCCCTCATGTATGAAGGAGGTAAATTTTTAAGTGGTGAATCACTTTCCTCCTTTGGTTTCTCCCACTACACCAAAAAAGGGGGCGCTTATATAAAAATCAATAATTTTATTAAATATACAGTATGTAATCGATCATCACACTAGCGCATATCCTAGGGAGCTTTTATGTAAGCAATAGATTTTACATGGGGACTTACGTAAGGGGAGCTATTCAAGAGGATGCTAAATCAAGGTCTTGCGGTAATATCCTTCCATCTAAATATTTCTATCTAACGTCATGCTAAATTACATACCACTGAAATGTATGAGATTTTAGTTCAGTATAGGGTTAACTGGGGTTAGATAAATAATTGCATTCATGTAGTAGAATACCTGGTGAGAGTGTAAGAATTAAATTGAGGGCAATTTATTGTCAGCCTGAAGAAGAACAATGCTCTGGGGCCCAAGCTAATGCAAACTTCCTCGAGGGTGAAATTTGTGGAGAGCTGGAGATATCTCTGAAGGGTGTGACAGAGTAAACGGGAGTCTTGGAGAAGGTCCTAATTTCAATGAAAATTTCATCTTGAAAGATTCCTTCTCGGTAAACGACATCTCCTCAGCATTATCAAGTGTTTAAAAATTTTGTGATACTGTTGACTACTGTATATCCACAGTTAACTTAATTTACGTCTGAATATATGATAAGATATCAATTGTAGGGGTTGAAACACCGTGAAAAAATACTTGAGCTGGGAGACGCTACTTTACTTATTTGCTTTGGTACGCCAGGACAGCAAGAGAGGATATTTTACAGAAAATTTCCTCGATTCGTATAAAAAGATCGTAAATGTGTGCGTCGTGGATTTTCTCTATAGGCTGGCCTCCTGACGAGTTTCGGATACAGAGAAAGTTTTTACAATCTTTTATGTAGCTTTCTCTTATTTTTGCTTTTCTTTTAATTTTGGTGGGTTAAATGGGTTTGGAAATGTGGAGAGTTTCTCCCTCTGATGCTGTACTGGTAATGGAATCGATCGATAGTTTAAATTTTGTGCATTTCTTTAAAGCTCCATCACATCTATCTGTCCTCCTCTTGCCTATGCGCATATCATTTTCCCATTACATCTCTCACGTATCCTATCACATATACGATGCAATCATACTAAGTCTTGCGTTAGTGACTATCTAATTTCGGTGCGAAAGATAAAGCCGTAGTGGAAACCCGGCTCGCTGTTTTTGCCTTGAGGCATACTACATAAGGTTGAAAAGGTATTCTGTTCTTGGGATTTTGCCAAGCATACAGTACATAAAACATCATGAATAGAAGTTAGTTCACGAGATTCAGCTTGGAGGACTAAAAGGTCTATATAAAACTTAAATCTTCACTGCCAGGAAATAACATAACCACCTGGGGAGGACTGGGGGACATGTGCCACCAACTTGTCACAAAGAGTAATATCGCAGTTTATAAGAATACGTAACAAAGATATCTTCAGATTGATGTACAACTACGCCAGGAAAGGGATACTGCAAGCACTTCTTTAGACCCTAACTGGCAAATTCTAGGCAAAAAAGCTATACCGACAAGGAATTTTTTCGTGCTTTACCCGTTTACCTTAACAGACGTGGCTTAAACAAAGTCTATAATCTGTAAGAAAATTGATGTTTTCAAAATGGTGTGTGGTTTGTGAACGACACTTTGTGTTCCACCCTTCCTCGAGCAAATTTCCCTGGATTACCCAGATTATCAATCCAAACTCCAACCCAGGTTTACGTAGCCGACCGTGTCATTCGGTGTACCTTGTGTTTTCAGGTAGACTTAAGATCTATTTCATACTAGTAAAAGATGCCGAGTCTATGTTTGCGCTATTACCATACGTGCACGGGACGGGAGAGCATAAGGGCCATTGCGGTCCCCAGATTTATGGTCAGTCGAGATTCAGGAAAATACAATCACCTGCATTAGGGCAAAAGATAGGGTAATATATTTCCGTAATACCGGCACTCAATAATATTGCCCGAGAAAAACCTAAATTTAAACTGCTGAATTCAGATATTCCTGATATCTCAGATACGAAATGTGGGCAGAAAATGTGCTTCCCTAAAATGAAATAGTCCCGCGTTCCCATGCTAGTATTCGAAGTGGGATAAAAACAACCTCTATCTACGAAGTGGTTATCTTTCAATAACACAGTTTACATCAATGTGTAGACACTTCGCAAAACACCTCTAGCGACAAACGATGTAACAGAGGACTAGACACACTGGATATGAAAACAAGTTCTACTTTATGATGTCATCTTAATTTCGCAAGGTCAAGATCTGGATGCAGTTGTTGCTAAGGAGACGTGAAGGCTGCATCTGATCTGCAATGTCCTGTCGATCACTGTTTCATTTCATCTGTTGATCTCGTTTCAGGACCTCTGCCAACGACAGATCTTTGTACTGTAGAGGAGGAGAGAACTGATACTTGCGACCGTCAACAAAGCCAGGCAGAAGATAATAAGAGCATATCGCACGCTAGTTCTTCCGGAACCTTGTGTCAGAATGTAAGCGAAGAGTTTCTAGAAAACACACAGCACCGGAAAGATGTACCTGATGCAGATCCGAGATGTTCAAGAGAGAATGTCGCCCGTAAACTAACCGGAAGCTTTGCTGCAGCTATTTCACGAAGCTTTAGTAAAAGTCAAAACGTTACCGAGTCATTACGCAGATCCAAGTCTGCTGGCATTGTACCTATTAAACAGAGAAATTCTTGGCAATCAGCAGAAGATACGCCAAGACGAAAGACCTCGTTAGTTCGTTTTAAAGCCCCAAGTGAGAGTCAGGGATTCTCTTTGAAAAGGCGATCATTTGATCCAAAGTTGCTGAGGTAAGTTGGTCGATGTAAAATCTCAACCTTATTTTCATTAAGCAATGTAAACATTTATCATATTGGTGAGAAACATTTTTTCTGTAATCGGCAGTCATTGTATTTCGTACGTCAATTAGTTGACATCTTTCAGGTAGGCCTTCATTTGCCAAGCTTCAAATTCTTAGATCATATATATTGTTGATATATCACTTTTGATTAACAGGTATTTTTCAGAGGGGACACCAAATCCCTCTTCGACAAGTCATTTTGGGAATTTTGTCAGGAGTTAATACTGTGACCTATGTATACCCAAAGTTAGATAGATTTCTCGTTCTCTGCTACATCAGTGTATGTAAAGGATTTTACCTTCCAGCTTCTCCTGTCGTGCACAAAGGTTTCATATGGCATAGATGTCTTCCAAGATTTACGTCCGATGGGAACAGCTTCCTAGCGGTTAGATCAGTTTTGAATTCTTTAAACCACAACCAACGTGAATCAACAGTGTTTAAGCTAACTGTTTGTGTAATCAATTTTGGGCCAAGTGATAATGGTCTGTCATTGATTGTGTGTGTTTGGTCGAGCGCTTTGAGCAGCTGATCGGGTATCATGAAATGAAATGCGGTAGCAGGAAGTCAATTTTCATTTCCTTATACTCTCAAGGAAATGCACATTTAAGAGTGATGAAACGTTTGTGGCACTGATTTCAAAAAAATACTTTTTCTGAGATCAGTGGTCGGTGGCAGCCTAGCAAGGAAAGGTTACAGATGCGATGTTCAGTGCCTAGGCATGGTCAAAATTGTAGGGATGGGGGCCGACGTTAACTGCGTAAGTCGGAAAGTCATCAGACAGTCAAAATAATAACATGAAACTAACATGGCTCCTGGTCACCAAGGACCCTAAGGCCCTCGTATCGGGAGCTTCTTGACCTCTTTTTAGCGGGCATTTACATATTTAGGTGCAAGGGTGTTCTTATGTCTAAAGCATGCCATCATGAGGTACTAAAAGGGATGTAATTGAGTGATAACCCATTGACTGAAGATGAAGAACGTCATCGTAAGTACCGGCGTATTTTTACCGAGTCAAGATCTCCTTTCGCACCTACTTGCAGGGACGTAGGTGGGTATTCGTATATTGGAGGGGGAATAATAAAGGGTCACACTGAAGATCCTTTATCTTAAATTTTAACAAAGGGAGCAAAATCAAGTCAGACAGCTGATTGAGTGGGCATTATCCCCTATGACCCTTACATATAACCGTAGTACCAAAACCGTATGCCTGTTGTCTATATGCCCGTTTCTGAAAGTAATATGTTACTTCCAACTGTTTTTGTATTCAAATCATCGACTTATATAATTTTTAGTCTTCTTATCAAATAATGTATAGGTGTCCATTTTAATAACTATGAAAATAGAAAGTTTCAATTTAGGGTTGAGGGGCTGGTCAAGATAAGGGAAATTTGAAACTGAGTTTTAGTTAAAGGCCTTGTGGGAAAGCATTACGTCACGCGTTGAGGACGGGGTATATTCTTATTTTATTTTAAATCTAAAATCACCATGACTCTTTACTTATTGCCCTTCACTTGTTCAGCAATATGATTCCAAAATGTTCTACTCTGTAGTGTTGTAGGCTATACACTGATAATACCCCTCATTTTAACAGACACCCCGCAACACACACAAGACACAGGCTTCTCTTAATAGAAGGATTAGATTCGGGGAATTCTGGAGCACTAGAAGCGCTAATGTTTGCAATAATATGTGTCAAATGCCATCTTTTATGGCGGGTAAACAAGGTAAGTGTAACGTACATTTGGACAGTGAGGTGTCATCGAGTGGAATAGGGACATTGCTCCTTTGCGCCCCGTTCGCGCCCCGTTCGCGCCCCCTTCTCGTTCCCATCAATTGAAGGTGCCCCAACACAAACATACGTAACTAGGGTATAAATTTACCTTGGCTAAAGGGATACAATAAATTGCTATTTTTAGAATGTTATTGCTCATCTGTTCGAAATATAATATATCCTCTTTCTTTTTATTTCCTCTACGCGTCCTTGGCAATCCTTTATTGCGTTGCTAAAATATGTACATTTTTTCTCTGTTAAACTTTATACTTTCCCTTTATTTCAGTCTCTATTTATGGAGCTTTCTATCTCTTGTTTGCTTGAAGCTTTCCTCTTTGTTCTTTCTTTATAAAGGTTTCCTACTTGTCTTTTCTTCCTGAAATCAAATTTCTCTTCATTAGTTCTTCCTTCTTTCGTATATTCTCCAAGCGTTATTATTATTTTGTGATAGTGTGCCCTGTGTATAAACCTCAGCCATAACCCTGCGGTGTGTGTTGCCTTTTATCCTACCTTGTGTTTGAATCATTTTTTTTCATTTTCGCTTCTACTTCCACCCTTTCGCAAAGTGAACTAATTACTCCTCCTTATCTACCCAAAGGACGCGACATTTTTCATCTTATCGAATTTTTTAATCAAAATTTATCATTCCTTCACATGCCCCCATTGAACATAAGTATATTTCTGTGCTGTGTCAATATGTCAGGCCTTTGTGTACGTCAATGCGCTAGCCTCGTAGCCATGATCCTTTCCAGACTTCTCCATTATTGCGTGTACTGTTTCAGTAAGTTGATCGCAGGGTGGCAGAAATCCGGGGAACGCGGGTACGCCGTTCCCGCGAAGCGAGCTCAAGTCAACGAAGCGTGACCCAAGCCAATAATTCATAAATCAAGGAATTGAGATTGAAATATGGCTGTGAAGATATAAGTATGTTGCCAGATCTTTCAGCATTCATATAGTAAAATTTGTACCACAAACGTCGTTCATCCAGTAAAGTTATAGGCAGACTATTTGACCAACAATCAAAGCTTCCTTTCATGCGATGGAGTAAATTGAGCGATAGATATTAGGTGATACTCTTTTTGGAAGAATTTACCAACATTTTCACATATAGTCATACTGATTCAATCCGTTTACTTTTTTATACCGTTTTAATCATTTTCAAAAAGAGTTTACTTTTTGTTGTGTTCCAGACCTGTTGTGTTTTTATTATGCGTTGTATTTCTGTTTTGCGTCGCTGTCTTATAAGATTGTTTCTTCTTGTATAGAAGCATCCTGTTTGAGATTGATGAACTGACCTTTTTGGTGTTCTATATCAATATTCGTACTACTAACACTAAGGAGCGGAACCAGTAAGAAACTCTCTGAATTTTTATGTCATTGTCGGTACAATACACTTAATTATGCAACAATGCAAATTCATTACCTCACAGGAAATTTTGCCAGTTTTTTCCGCGCTCCCTCGAAGTTTTCAATTTTCTGCCACCCTGGTTGATCGTTGTACCGCTTTTATTCATCTCTCGAAGCTTTTTCACGTGCCCTCGTTGCGCTATTCTTCTTAGACACGTAAATCTCGTGAACTATAAATATCAGTTAACTCTGCCCCTCTACTCACATTAGAGTGGCAACCTTTATTACCATCATTTACTTGTTTAGTACACTGGCCTTTCCTTTTCTAAACCATTCCTCATTAATCTATGGGCCATGAGAATCATATTCCCCCCTGCTGGAGGGTCACAGCGGGTCACTGAAACCTCACTTTTGACAAACGTGGCGTGAGCACTTGTTTGAGTTTGCGTTAAAGCTCTGCCTGAACCCCCGAGTGTCAAGGGCGAGTAGAGGGCCAGTGGCCGTACAATTGTGGCGATTATGTCTTTGAACGTCCCAGTAGTGGGCACGATCAACTAAATCATTATTTTCAAACATTAACCAGAATCACTTTTTGCTGTGGACATCTTTTAGTTGTACCAGACAATTAACGAAGTCTATATATTATCAGAGTTACAAAAATTTCGGGTTTTTAAGGATTAAGATGGTAAGGGGTCTTGTAAATAGCGATTACCGACAAAATTTTGGAAACTCAGAAACCTCCTCCACGCTTACAACAGTATCTTACCAAGGAACATTTATCAGAGTTGGAACATATAAGTCGGCTCTCTGGTTTGGGTTAGCTTTTCTCTCCGCCTCCTCCTCCCCCAAAAAAGTAATAAAAGAGTACTAGCGGAGAGAAAGGCCGGTTTAATAAGTTACTGTTGCTATGTCATATGGCTCATCACAATTACAGTAATTTAAACGTTTTGAAAGGAATTTACGACGAGATGTTATGCTTTAAGGTTTCGTATATCAAAACCGGTACCAATGTCACAGTGGGTTGACGGATTTTAAAAGTAGGTTTGATTTATTTTCACGAAGCCTCTGTTGCTAAGTAGTGAGTCAGTCAGATCTTAGTTGAACTACGATTGTTTGTTATAGGTCTTTAAATTGTTTGGTGTTGTTTCTTTTGCATTAACGTCAATCGCTATGAGCAAACACACCAGAACATACCCAGAAATAGGTGATACTTTACTTAGTTTGCTTTGCTTCTGTAACTTGAGCTGATTTCCAGTATCTTCAGGTACCAATTTACAGGCCAATTCTTTTTTGTAGGTCCTATAAAGTAGTAAAGTAGCAGGGGGGGGGGGGGGGGGGGGGAAA
>JAAAKL020005271.1:0-19575 GCA_010016065.2 Carybdea cf. marsupialis auct. non (Linnaeus, 1758)
TATGTGTCGATTGTGTATGTATCGATTGTGTATGTATCGATTGTGTATGTATCGATTGTGTATGTACCGATAGTGTATGTTATGAGCCCCGTCGTTTCGTTAACAAATATTTCCCATGTTGGTTCTGAAACCTCTGCACTAAGACATTACATTCAAGCAAACAATTTACAAATTTCAATTTATAGCAATTGGAAATTTTGTTTTTCTGCTTTCTGACATTTATTCGTTATTGCTTACCGCTCGTTGATCGTTTGTTAACAAAATAGTGTTACAACACGATATCGATAATCACTCAATTTTGAAATTTAGTAAACTAAACCCGGAAAATTTAATCTGGCGCAGAAATATTAGTTTGGACCAGAAATATAACCAAATAAGTGCATACTAGGAGGATGGTAAGAGGCCATGGTTATGACGATGATGCTTGTAGTATGATGGTTGTGTTCTGGGGTTTTAAATCATTGATTTATAATGCAGCCAGGTCATAGAGATAAAGACTTTTGTTACCCTATTCTTTCATAGGCCGACGTATGTTCATCGATTCATCGTAAGAGGAACTGTAGAGGAACGTATGCAGGAGCTTGTCTCACGGAATCCTTCTAGGCCGCTCGCAAGGTAATAATCCCATCATTGGTTAATGTAGATTCAATAATTACTCTGTGATACTTCTGTCTAGATTGCCACATATGTACTGTACATAAGATGTTTAGACGCGTCACTTTTGAAGCTTCTTCATAACCGGAAGGCACATTTATTTGGCCTAGGCGTACTACCACGTTGTATATGGAGGTAAGCTGAAGTAAGCTCTCCTCTAGGATGTCATGCTGTTTTCGGTATGGTTTAGTGCCAGGTGCAGAAGTAATTCCTGATGAAAATCAAACAGTGAGAAGTGGAAACTCTGACTCTCACGAGAAGCAACTGCAATTCATCCTCGTATGTCAGCTTTGTGTTCATCTGGACAAACTGAATTTCTCACTTCTTGAGTGTGAACATATTAGATTAACATGTTGCTGTACAAAAATGCGTCTTCATGTACGCGTCTGCTTATCAAACTACGTACCTATTTATATATCTATATGTGTGCAATACGCCGCTGCAGTGTAGCTACGGTCATGCATTTTGACCGCCCAAATCTTGCGCAAAGTCGCCAATGCTGCTATTTTGGGGATAAAGTTCAAGACCGAAACGTGCTGCTTTGTCGCCCTAAGATCGAACAAAAAGTTTGAAAAATGGATTGTTGTTCGCCACGTTGGCTGCAAATTCGCCCAATTTGGCGCCACTTCTTGAACAGGGGTAATGCAGGGGTGACGTCGGTCACAATTTTTTGACCCCTTCCCTCTATTTGAGCAGTGTGGTTTTAAGAAGGACTGTCATCCCTATCCTTTCTGTAACACCATAAAACGTCGCCATCGGTAATACCCTCTCATCCCTAGCAGGCGAGTTGATATGTGTGTGACCCCATAGCATTTTTGGCTTCTTATTAACTACAAGATTTTTGGAATCCAAAATATAACGTGGTGTGACTCATAGAGTAAGAAAAGGTAGGCGACACCTTAGTTGTTTGGGAAGGAGAGAAGGATAAATTGTGTCAGCGACGTGCCCTAATTTGAGTGTGTAACCATCACTGAAATAATATCGAACTTGGTCACTGTAGGGAGATAGTTTATTGTTTTCTCAGTTATGGAAAAACCTGGAGTTTGCTAGGAATAATGACACAAAGCTTGAGCAACTATTTTGATCAATTGTGCGCCACCGTAAAGGTCCACCTCCGGTACTCCGCCCTACTTTCCAAAGTATGAATAAAGCGTCCTTGATCCGTTCACAGAACATTTATTCTGTATTCGCCAATTTGGTATTATTTAATATAATCAATTAATTTCCCTGTTGCCTCTGCAAATAGGTTTTTGCGTCAAATAGAATCTTTTTTTAATTTTTTCCTCCTAGAAATTCGGAAGATTGTTCCTTAACGATTGGAGACTTAACGTCATTATTTCAGTGCGACACATTGTAAACAATGTTAGGAGGTGAACAAGCCCAGGCACAGTACAGACATCGATATCGATGAAAGTTAATAGCCGTCATTCCGACCCAACGAAGTTCATTTGCCGAGTCTTGTCAAGACGTTGAAATGTCAAGAGAACGGCAGGACCTCATTCCAGGGCGGGGTATCGTCAATGTGCTATGAATGGTTACAGCCGCAATCCATGGAGGTTTTAGTGCTTTTTTGTGCAGTGGGAGTAGGAAAGTGTAGCGTAAAAATCTCACCATGACTGTACTTATGACTACTTCCCATAGACTCAGCTGGATTTCTAGGTGGTTATTGTACTACACCTTTTCTTGAATGCTGCTGGGGTTTTATTACTCACGAGTAAGTAATGAATGCATACCAGGTTAGAGTAGACTGTAATTTAGGAAGCCATGCGATTAAATATAAAAGGGATGATTGAAACAAACGAGCTTGGGTGCGACAAATATACATCAAAGTAAAGGTTGGATTGCATTATTTGCAAAGGTCTAAAAAGTCCACTAGTAGTATCGAACAAATTCTTTCATGTTTAATCTGGTCTGCTGAGCTGCCTGAACCTCAGGGGCAGCGTAGTTTATTTTCGCTGTTCGCTAAACTAGCTACCAATCCTCCACGATGGGCTCCACTCGCTCCTACGTAAGTTTTGGGACCAACATTTTTGCATCATGTGACTTTATCTTGTACTTAGAAAGGTGAGATGCTTCAATAAGCAGTGCGTATTGCAGGCATTACCTTCCTTTCACAAAATACCTATCTCCTCTCTCTTGCATTTCATCATCAGTACAGTCATGATGTAAAAATTACTTTTCTGCGAGAATCGAGTTTCTTATTGCAGCATAGTAGCAAGTCAACTATCGAGTGCGCCCAAACCATCATGAAGCTGGCTTTGCATGCCCAAGAGGTGTTAGGGATCGCATGCTTTTGTAGGAGGGCAGACAATATACATGAACTTATATAGCCCTAACTAGCTAAATGGGGCGGAGTTGAACGTAGGAGCCACATTAGATGGGTGTAGCCCCCGTTCGCCTCTCAGTTTCTTGGCTGCACCAAACACATCACTGACAAAGGGTCTTAAAGGAAATACTATTGGTTTCTAAGGTAACCATCTGATTACCTTTTTATACAGTCTTTGATTCAACCTCCTATCCACAGTTAATCGATACTGAAGAGAAGGCACCGAAATGAGAGCGTGTTTGATACTGCGAGAGAACTAGTGCAACCGAAATCTTTTGAAGTTAGTGCAAGTTGCATGGCTTTCTATCACAGAATTTATTGAGAGCATTCTGATCCTTAGTGTTAATGGTAATTTCTTTCCGAGTCACATGACTGTTAGTCTTTATACCCTGGTCAATACTTGAACGAGTTTATGCGTATGTTCAGTCAGTCTTAGAGTTTTCAGTATCTTGTCAGCATCAAAAGGCAAATTATCATTTTTGAGTGACGTATGAAATCAGACCTTTATTATAAGATTTATTACTGCAATGTAATTACTAAAAATACATATTCAACAAAACATATATTATACACAGAAAGAAGGGGGACATACATGTCTTGGACCTCTCCAAGCTCTACGTCGTCAAAAAAAACACAGCATTGCAGCTAACGTTTTTGATACCGTAAGTGTATCCTCCCTTCTCACATTCTTTGTTGTTAAATGCAAGTATACTTTTTGGAAAGGGAACATGAGATTTAGTATAATTCGTAGATTGTCCATAACTCTTTAATTAAAGATTTTCGCTGTAAGTGAAATATGCAAAATTATATGTGATGGAAAGCTATAATATTTAAGGAACAAACAAAGAGTAACACAATAAGGATCGCTGCAGGGGGCAGCGGATGGTGAAGAACATTTTCCCATTTCTTTTAGACGTTCTCAAGCCTTGTAAGGAAAAGAAACCCATGTTAACGATGATGTCGTGCAACCTCTTTTAGAGAGGTTTAGGTAACCTCTTAGTTTATGAACAAACATACTTTTGTCACGCACACATGTAAAACAACTCTCAAGTGAAACTGTTCTTTTAAAAATGCACGTGACCGTCAGAACTGAACAATTTCCTAGTTTGTTGGTTCTGTATAACATACAACATTTCCAATTTTGTATACCAACTTGAATGAACTTAGATCTTTTTTATCTAGCTGAAAATTAGAATTCTTACGGTTCTTTAATTATTGAATAGTATTTATTGTTATTTAATGTTGTTTTTGCCTCTTGTGAATATGAAAGTGAGTTTCGTACTTCAATAATCTGCATCCATACCTTAACCTTCATTTTCTATGCCACAATGTCCAGAAATAAGATTGCGTTCGTCTTTACCAAGACCGAAATCCACCGGCCTGTTATCCGCGCTCACCCTCCGTTTAGAATTGTTTGCAGAGTCCTTCTACATGGGTCTATATGGTATATTAAGCTTCGCAGCTTGTTTAACAGTTTATTATTTACTAAGAATACGTAATTCACCATAACCCATAATATGACGTGGGTTCTTTCCGGCTGATTGGCTTGAAAGTGGGCTGTCGCACGAGAGAAGGGCGTAACCGATGACGAACTTCTTACGGAGATTTATTCATGACACTTAGGCCCATTAGCAATTTACAACCCCTCATGGTTATTGTACCATGAAGAAGTACAGTAGGCAGAATAGGAGGAACAACTCTTTTATCTGAGTTACACTCGGTGAATAGATGCTGTTTCTATACCTCATGTACGTCATTGATCACACGAAGATCTTTTTTCTCAAGGGTTATAAGGTGCTTCGCACACTCCCTTTCAAGAAAACAGAACCAGTTTTGTGTTTCGTGCGATCTATTTGAGTGTACACAACATTGAACACGGTAAGGGAGTTCTTAGGTACAGTTTCTGTTTAAACGAATATCTCAAATGCCTGGTGTTTCCTACCCTGTCGATGATAAATCACCGAAGTGTGAGTGTTACTCTGATCTTTCATTCTATTGTCACATTCCTATATACTTGGACAATTAGAGCATTTCCAGTCATTAACCCCTCGCGTAGCGTGATATGGGTTACCAACTTTCGGCAGTTTAACCAGAGATTACCCGTGCAAGATGCTTATAAACAAATGCATTAACGATTTGGGAAATTGCAACGTGAGCTCATACTATCTGTTCAATTAAGCGTCGAGAAAATTATGTCCCCGAATTTACAGTTAAATTATTCACTACCTAAGCAAGTGCTACTCTGATATCGGGGCATCGGCAATCTTGAAATAGCATTAACCAGCTTGTGCGCTTACCACCGTAGGCAGATTAGTATCTTTTAAATCACTATTGGAACATTTACCATCTCATGCCTTATCTCTCTTGGAAATTATCACCCCCGGAATTTTTTTACTGAATATATTTCCCTTTTGCCAAATTACCATCCGGCGGCTTGCAACCTGAGGTACGTTATCTGTGAACGTACCGTCCAGGCACTTTCGATCTGGGGGTATCAACTATCAGTGCAATTACTACGTGGAGATTTACAGCGCGTGGCATTGACCATTTACGCAAACAATCATGCGATCATAAACCACCTTGGCATTTGCCATACCAATCTGGCCGTTCACCACGTTGGACACTGCCTATCTTGCAGAGGCACGCCTTTTTAGTGGATAATTTCCTTGCCTTCCGTTCCAGAGGATCAGTATTCGATTACTGGAAGGGCTATTCCTGACTTTAGGAATGCGGTGGGAAAGTGTGACGTCACGATTTTGAAAACGTTTAAATTACGGGAAAGGTACACAATTTTCATGTCGCCCTATTAGTAAGAACGTCAATGGCCAAAATTGGCAGTGTCAGCTTTCAAAGTTTTAAATCTCTCTAACAAAACCTTGTTATTTGATGCTGGTTCCGAACGTAGCGAACCAGGGAACATTAACAGAGTTTTGACCAGAGATGTTTTGAATTCAAACGCCTCTAGTTTAAACACTTTATACACTACTTTTAGATATCTGAAGTCAAATCTTGCTTTTTCCAAAACTTTTGGGTTTGTAACGTCATCACTTTTTCCTCCGCATGGCATCCGGTTTTAAAGTGTTCTGTGCTCCAGTAACAAGGGTAGTGTACGGCGTAAAGACGGCTTCTCTGTCATGGTCCATTTATTCTCAAATGAGTTATCATGAATGTGTACTTTCTGAACAAGCAGGGACATGTATGTGATCGTAGTAAAGCATGGCATTATCTGCACCAATAGAAATAGACGATAATGAACTTGCAAAGGCAATTGTAAGTTAGTGTGTTTTTTGACACTGAGCAAATGAGGGTATAGGGCAAGATAAATTATGAAGGTAAAAAATCATATGAAATTGTTTGCGTCGTTTAACTGCTAACTGCTTCAGAATATTGTGTATTCTACAATTTTAACCAACGCAAAAAATAATAAATCCAACTTAAAAGTTGTGAATTCCTACAGGCAAGTTACGTTGTAAATCGGAATCCTCATGTTTAAACCCTGCAATGCCTTTTTCTATTTGAAAATCATAACTACATATGCAGAACATGACTGCTGCTTCTACTTTGCGAACGTTAATAATAGAATGATCGTAAGATGCCCCCTTTTGTTTTGTTGTTGCGTGACAAGAACAGCGTGACATATTAGATGACCCGGCTTTTGATAGTGGTTGCTAGGTCAAGTATTTTCACAGACGCTAAACAGTAAAACGAAAAGCGAACAAATAATTCTCGAACATGAACAAGTGCAGTAAGCGAAGATGATATCGAATCGGCTCAACTTGTGTCTTAAAACGGTCCCATATTTGTTATGGATAAAGCTGGTCAGCTTCGTTAAAGCGTGCATAGTTAAAAGCCCTCAAAATACATTATGCAAGAAACGTTGATGCACTGGCCTTCCTGTGGTCATAAGCCAGTATCAGCTAATGATGAAGAACAGAGGTGCCTTAAAGCTGACCTGCTTCGAAGAGCATTGAATGTTTTTTGTCTTCAGCAGAAAAGTATGGAAGTCTTCAACACAGGTTACGCCATCCTTAGATCTCCACTTTAATCTCTTGTAGCTTGTAAAATGGCATTGGAAGACAGAATGCCGACAAGGGTTCGAATTTCGTTGATAACACGTTTTGTACACCTTTGTTATCTCTTCAAAACGGATCGTTTCAAATCCTCCCTTTCATAACCATGCAACTATCAATGGGCCACAGACCAACCTGATAGACTGCATGGCTCTCCTTCCATGGTCCATCCGTAGAGCTGGATGTCGATGTCGGTCGGTGGAGACCAGAGATATGGAAAAAGGGGACGGAAGGTTAAGTTCAGCGACGGGGTAAGATGATCATCCCTTCCTTGAGACGTAATCGCTACTCGACTTATCAAGGAAATCATTTCATCTATGCAACTTGCCATTTTCCTCATTCTGTTTTATTACTCAGCAGGCACCTGCTACTCACTTCATAGGTACTCAAAGAGATGCTTTTGATATCCTCAATCTAAATCTCAAAAAAGATGGACAATATTCTAATATCTTTAAGGCAGTGAATTTTTCGCGATTGTTCTTCTCGTCACTATCATACTTGCCTTTTTGGTTATTAACTTCTTTTGGCCGTTTCCATGTCACGATATTCAGTGCAGGTAGGAATGCCCTTTTGTCCAAGGTACTACTAGTACGTACGTTCATCAATGCACCGTTCCAGATTTGGTCTTTTTCTCCTCCTCCCTACATCACAGACCGGAAGTCCGTCTAAATTTCCAAACAAACAAGGTCGAGACGTTGCCGTGCAAAGAGGTTAAACCAAAGTAGACTCGTGATTTCTTGATTTTTTAACAACCGTAGAGTCGTAAATGAATAACTCAGCTTGTCTTAGGACTTTAATAGTACAGAGGTACGAAGTTAGCATCAGTTATTAAAATTAATCAGTGTAGTACGTAGGGCAACGCCTGTGCAGTAACTTATTAGAAAATACTATTTTTATAAGTTTATTCCAGAGTAACGGAATCTTTCAACTTGAAAAAGTAGGGGTGTGTAAGGACGTGATGCTTCTGAAGATAAACTAACTTAAAGTATGCGTTGGGCACATCGAAGTCGCAACAAAGTAACTAACCCCTTCTCTCAATCTAAACTGCATATCAAGTTGCACCTGTTACGGCACGATTGAGCATATCTTGTTCCCATGCTGTACTTTACTAGTAAAGAACCCCAGACTCTCCCCCAAAACGAAAAGGAGACGAAAGTGTAGAATCTCTCAGAACACAAACACGGAACATATGACTAAACCCAATACGCAGGAAGAAACTGTGAAGCTGGCACGATTGACAGCCCTCTAATTTTGTACTTCAGTAGTTGGTCTCCCGAAAAGACTGCCGCGAAACATTTTCTCTGCCTGTCGAAGTTTGTCATGAAAACCCACGGCTTTCCAAAGGAGAACACAGGCCTATTCGTGGATGCAAAATTAAACATCTAATGGTACTGGACAGATTCTGGACAAAGATACCGTAAATAAGGCGTTAAATACAAAATAGTTTGCTAGAGTCCTTAAGAAAAAGAGAGCGATGGCAGTAGGTTTTCTTGCATTGTGAATAATGACCGACTGAACTCGCGCTCATAACCTACTATTCACGGCATAATCTACTCCTTACAAGGTGACCGAAACCTCGCTTGCCTTTAGAAATCAATGTAAAGTAGACTCGAGATTGTCAGAATAAATCACCAATCGAAACTATGTTTAGCTACTAACAGATCCGTTGGAAGGCCGTTGGAATTCATAGCTTTCGATGAAATATGGGATAAAAACTTCAACTGTACAAGGCTTCAAGCAACTTGATTACCAGTACCTTAATATTGTAATAAGCGCCTCTCTCAATTCTTGGCAGCTCTGGGGGAACTCGCTGGCAGCGCTTATAGATCGTCCACAATAAGGACAATAAGGCTTGCTGTTGCTACGATACATTTATCTGAGATCTATGACAGCGCTCATAGATCTCAGAGCTCTGTCACACACAACACATATATTACATTGCACTGAACATTTATACCGAACTACTACACCCAATTAAATAGCATATAAGACAGGAAGTGGAGGGTGATTGGTTAGTAAAGGATCAGGGTGGTGTTAGTAAATTCGTGTTAGTTTACTATTGGTTAATGGTTACGCTACGTGTCATTTCCATTACAATATGAAAGTTCTGCTGACATCCAAGATAAGTTATATCTACGTAGTTATCATTTTGTCGCTAAAACGTGTACAGTGATGAGATAGTCCCTTTCAGTTCAAACTTCATCGGCAAGATTTATCGTGACTTAACCGTTGTCAATCCTCATTGATAATATAAAATTGGCGTGGATAGCTGGCGCTACTGTATTATTTGTATACTATATTTATATCGCTGAGCTTTTACTTCTGATTTCTGTTAGTTTTCTAGTAATCTCTCGAAAATGGAAACGCTACAGCCTCCAAAAGACATATAAAACGGCAAGAGTTTGACCAAAATCTGCTAGAATCTGGGTTTGCTTGACGGACACTAGTGTGGCGAGCAAATGTTACGCCAAGATCCTGGCATGTAGCAATGTGATTGGTTAATTGATGTTGTTTGATTGACAAAAGTGGGACGGTGTATTGGCTATGGGGTGATTCTAGCAAGTGGTGAGCTTAAAATGCAGTAAGACCCCTGATTAACACCAGCGTCACTAATAAAATCTATCTGCTAAAAGGGTAAAAATATTTAACGAGGGCGACGTATGGCACAGGGAATTGTTTACAAAATTTTGGAGCACATCACACATTTTTCTCTTCTTTGCAGTTCTCTTCTTGTTTTTCGTGCAACCTTTAAACTA
Source organism: Carybdea cf. marsupialis auct. non (Linnaeus, 1758) (assembly GCA_010016065.2). Lineage (NCBI taxonomy): Eukaryota > Metazoa > Cnidaria > Cubozoa > Carybdeida > Carybdeidae > Carybdea > Carybdea cf. marsupialis auct. non (Linnaeus, 1758). Next base: position 9,807 of record JAAAKL020005271.1, read on the forward strand.
AGACGACCAGGTTCAGAAACAATACCAATTATTTCAGAAGTCCTTTAAAACGCTCGAGGCGTTAAGATAGAGGCGTTTATTTGAATGAACACAAGTAAAAGGAGGGACTTGTAAGAGTATGAGTGTTTGAAATAGCAGGGACATTTATCAGATGTTTTACGATATCATTTTTTGTTTACTTTTTTTGCGAATCATGCCAAGGACACGCACAATAAGAAAAACCAAGCTAATCTGAGCCCTATTCGAAGATATGAGGGTGGAAAAGTTTATAACCAGATTATCACAACTTAGTACCGTTGTAATATTAGCAATTAGAAATATTAGGCTCGATGGGCTCGCATTTCCACGTGACCTTGGTGAATTCATGTTGGCCAACGCGCATAACGATTAAATCTTCGTCGAAATTTTGACAACTTTCGGATACATAAGAAAAATGTAAAGAAGTGAAGTTCTGTGAGGGAAAAATTATTCTGCAGGCAAGGTTTTCCCCTCCAATGCGGTGGGAAAGTGTGACATCACGATTTTGAACATTTTTGAATTAAGGGGAAAAAACTCAATTTTCATGTTACCCTACTAGTGAGAACGTCAAATGGCCGAAATTGAGAGTGATGCCCTTTCCCAACACGGAGATGTCAAGTTTCAAAGTTTTGAATCTCTCTAACAAAATCCTATAGTTTAATGCTGGTTCCCAACTTAAGGAACCAAGGAATATCAACAGAGTTTTGACCCGAGATTTTTGAGATTCAAACGCCTCTAGTTTAAACAGTATATGCACTACAAGTCTGTTACTTTGGGAAACAGTCTATTCCAAGGTTCGCTTTCGATATCTGTAGTCAGATTGCACTATTTCTAAAATTTTCGTTTGTGACGTCATCACTTTCTCTCCGCAATCGATGGAGGGCTGCATAAGATCAGTCCAAGTTAGATAACCTTATTTCAAGGGCTTAACGTAATTGTTGGTATGAGTTAAGACACAGCCTATGAGGAAAGTAGCAACAACGAAAACAGCTTACATACGAAAAGCTTCAACGTCTATTTTCTGTAAACCTGAAGAAACTGGGTGGCGAGAAACTGTCGAAAGTTCACACACATTTTTGCCAAATGACATAAATATTTACATTCTAACGTCATCGCGTCTTGTTTTGATTGGCATGTGGATTAACAAGGTGAGGATTATCTCCACTATCTCAATATGGTCTATTTTTCATCGCGGAAGTGATATCATTTTAAGGACGCTGTGACGCAGGCCATAAATACAAGTATTGACATCGAATGACGTCACAATAGCATCCTTACTTGTGAACCAAACAACCGCCGATTGATCCTTCATTCTCTGACCAGACGAGAAAGTGCAGGATAATAAGTATGTAGATATGAAAGGATTATTTTTAGTCTCAACTATCAAAATTCCGTAAATGGTGAAGACGTTACGTATTTTTACGGTACGTACGTATTTGTACGGTATCTCAAATTTATAATGTCAGCTGCCTCACATGCGGTAATAACTGGTTGTCATCCCCTCCTCCGAACTACTTCACGCCGGTAGAAACATGGGATTCGGGGACTACAGCCCCTAATTATTCCCCCTTTGAACAATTTGCCATAATTCTTTACACCTCTATACTTATCAACTCCTTCAGCTGAATGTGGCTGGCTACGGGTCTCACTCCGTTTCTAACGGACATAAGGACCTAAACGATATCGCTTGATTTAAATAAAACCTGATAGCATTTTTTTAAATGCACTCCTTTCGTTGAGGACTGCTTAGGGGGGAAGGGGAGCGGTCTTGCCCCTAAAATAAATGTTTCGGAGCTGACTCAAGGTTTATAATCCACGAAAATGTGCCAAATGTTGCCTGTGAAGACAAGCAAATTTTAAGCAAGAGCAATAAATTGCTGATTCTATATTTACAGCAGTCTTAAAATGTATTCATAGTTGTTGAAATATGGACCACGCCCTTTTACAGGTGTAAATTGGCCTTCGGCCCTTCAAACATCTCTTAACTGCATACTCCTGACAACTCCCTCTTTCTCATAAACGCAACAAGTCATTTTTACTTTGGTTTCGTCACAATTAACAACTATCTGCTCTATTACACGATTACGTCATCACTCTAGAAAATCTGCTAACATTGCTGATTGCTACATCACAGTATGCAAATTGAGAAATGTAAGGGTTTCCCTAAACTGTATCTGGTGAGCAAACACTTAATGCTTCCCCGTTACGTTATGAAACGTTATCTTCACTTACATTTTGTCTTTAACATATGTCGAAATCGAGTATGCCACATAAAAAAATTTAATAAAATGTCAGCATTAAGGCCAAAATTAGAAAAACAATATAATTAGCATGCTTTCTGTTGGTATCAAAAAAGTTTGTGCTAGACTCTAACGACTGTCTAAGTATATTGAATAATAAGTAATAGACTTAAGACATTGAAGATTAGTCATTCTCAGGTGTGAATAAAAAACTTAAAAAATAAATTAAAATTTCCTTCGTATACAGCCAACCAACGAACCTGTTTACTCCTGAACATAAAGCCACTAGTAAAAGAGCAGTCAGGTTCAAGTTTATCCAAGTATTTCCTGGAACACATTCTACCAAACCAATTTTCATGGCTTTAAGGGAACTTAAGGTAGTGCCATGAAGTACACAAAGCAAACATGAACCACTTCTGATTATCACTTTAACGAGTCTTCCTAAGCGTCATTCCAACATCTACAAACTTCGCACTGCATTACCATTTTCAAAACTCTACTAGGAAAGATCTACTCAACAACATCAGCACATGGTAACGACAAACTCTCATAGATTAACATTATCATGTGGCTAATTCATAGGGAACCGTCTATTAAGGGTTAAATTTTTAATTTCAAACATAAATTATCTACTGTGCAAACTTTTTCCTTTAGCATGTCGTGACTTCCCTCCACATTACTCGCAAAAGAAAACCAAATAACACTTCTGCATAAACTAAATTGTTGTTCTGTCACGAATTCAATCTGTGTATTGTTGTTATTCCATTATACTGTATCTGCAAGTGCATGTCTCCGAAGGCAATGTCTGATACAGTCAATTTTATTTAATAACGTAAAATATATAATGGATATGCCTACACCAGGTTCTCAATTTGTTACCTCATCGGTGAAATCTTTTGGTCCGTCTTTGTAAAAGTAGGTAATTCCACACCTCAATCCTTCTCCCTTGCATCAACCACTGTTATCTTTTTACAAATCCTATTGGTTCTATGTATTTTTGATTCTGTAGGATTCTCTCTAGCAAATTTATGAAAGGTATGTCAGCAGGTTACTACAAATGCTGTAGATGTTGGTGTGATGTTAGATCATATTGTGCTATATAAGTAACCTATGTAGCGTTGCCTAGGTACTTCTTACCATAGGAGCCTACAATTCTCATCACACTTCCTGCAATTTTTACAGTCATTACAGCAAATATCATATAGCAGCAAATCATAAGGAAGCGCAACTCTCAAACAAGCACACCTTTGATAGAGTCCATCATGATTGGCACTACAGAGTGGAAGAACGTCTACTGCATAATATAGGCCGCAGAGTAGAAGAACTTCTACTGTATGATCTAGGCCGCAGAGTAGAAGAACTTCTACTGCATGATCGGTACCACAGAGTAGAAGAACTTCTACTCTTTGATCAGCACCACAGAGTAGAAGACGTTTCTACTATGTGATCGAGGCCGCAGAGTAGAAGAACTTTTATTTCATGATCGGCGTTGAAACCCTAAATTGAGCCTTTATCGTAGTTTTCATTTTCTTTCCTGCATTTCTTAAGACACGAGGGAGAATCGGATAGTGTTAGCAGTAACATCGTCTCCTAACTTGCTGTTGTACACGTGACAAAAGATGGTTTACCGTGCACTAAATGTACTTTGCTCAGTCACGAGAAGTTACATTTCACTGGCTTTGTACTTTGGAGTGCCATAGTACACTTATGTCATGTGAAAAATCACTGTCACTTGTTTTCATCACGTGAGAATTTTGAAGAGAAATATTTGGAAACTTTTCGAGAAACTGCAGCTTTAGATATTTTTTTTGTAAATATCTTTTGCGTGAGAAAAAACGATATATTGCGTTGCACCTCTGGTGTTTCACCTTTTGACCACGCTACCCATTCCCCAAACCATAACTTTGGATTCCTCACTAATTCATATGTTAAAATCAGTGGCGGTTTTAGGGGGAGGCCGACAGGGCCATGGTCCGAGGCCCCGCACCTGTAGGAGGCCCCGCGCCTCAATGCTAAGAAAAAATTGTGTCAACTGCCCATGTAAATCTCATGGAAGTAAGTGAAAACTAGAAACTGTAGGCACTGGAAGGAATAAAATGCCTCCGGAACTTCTGCAATACGATCATGTATGAACTTCTTTGCAATGCAAGACATCATAGGGCCCCGCAAACTTTTCCGGCCCAGGGCCACGCACCCTTCAAAACCGCCACTGGTTAAAATTGCAGGGATTTAACTTAATTACTAGTTGGGGACGTTCTTTAGAAATTGAAATACTCCTGAGAGGATTTTGAGAGGGTATTGGGTCCTTTCCCATGAGCCATTTTTTGCTTTGGAGCCAAATGCTTAAAATTATCATATCCTTCGATAGAAAAGCTATAGAATTTTACGATAATATCTACTAGCATCCCTAATAGTGTAAGTTCAATACTGTCTGCTTGAGTACCTTACCAACAGATTCACCTTTACCCGTCAGTCAACAAGTTGAAAGGAATGAAGATGCTTATCGTACTTGGCTGGTTTCTGTTACCAACCTCTTCCCTTCAGCCAGCTTGAGTAACGGTATTTTCCCCATATTTTAGGTTGGTCCACCCCATTGGGAAAGTCTGCAACCCAAAACTGTCAATCTTGTTACTCACGAGGGGTAAACCAACACATCATTCCACGGAAATCTCATACTCTTAACTCTGCTTATTATTTTTTAACAGAAATATCTTCAATATCCAATAATTTGCAAAAGGAGCTATTATTGTGGTCAGTAGTCTGCCCCTTATCTATGTAGAGACATTTACGTGACTGTGAATCTGTAAGTGTAAGACTTGAAAAACAAAGCATGTTCCCCTTTGTCACGACTTTATGTAAGAGTTCATGTTGATCCGAAAACCGTAGCCAAACACGCAATACTCAAACCGTCGCAAGACCATGCAGCAGACCAGACACTTTGCACGTGATAATGTGCGTAATCCTTTAAGAAAATTTCACATGAAACTTAGAACAAGGAAGCAACTCATGTCTGGGGAAGTAAATGGATGAAACGCTGTGGTCGTACTTTGTACCCTTTGCAATTCTGTGGTCCCCCTCCCCAGCAACTATGCTTTGTTAGGACCCTGGAACGTTTAACGTTTACGATTGACCCTACTTCCTAGTTGAAATTTTCTAGTGTTTTAAGTTCCTGTTAAACTAGTGCCTGAACAACCAGGAAGCGTATTCAAGTGTGGATGTAGGAGGATGGCGTGTTGGATAAAATATCTTGATGATGAAAAGGCATAGAACCCACGAGGTTTTAAATCTTTTTTTATCGGAAGTTGGTTATGTAACATTAACTACGGTCTCTTACTATCGTTAGAGGGAGATTTTTGTAATTTCGTGTTTTAACAATGTAAGGGGGGACACCATTGTTTGAATAAACAAAGTCTTGTCTATTGATAAATGCATGACAATACCTAGGCCAAAAGTGGGGTACGTACCTTTTTTCGCTCTTAAGGTTGCTACTGCCCCACCAGATGTCCATTTATCTTCTTGTTGGGGTATATACGGGCAAAGTACAGCACTTGAGAAATCCCGTGTACGCTCGTCAGTTCTTTAATCGTTTTATTAGAAGTCTTCAGAAAATTTTATAGTTTTCACGGAAATCTACTCTTTTTCGTTCGTGTCATTCATAGCACTTCCAAGCAGTCCGTGGTGGTCTTACTTATTTCAGGAGCCTGGTTCCCACCTCGTTTTCTTGTATCCTGTCAGTGAGCTAATCCTTCCCAGAGTGCCTAAGTTTTCTTCTACCGGCGACTGCACAACTCAACCACTTTCAATGAACTTTCAAAACAGTGGTGGTAGGTGTCTATGCACTCTTTGGATTTAACCGTGTGTGGTCATCTAAGAAGTGGATACACGATTGTTCGCCTTCTCTATCTCCCGTATGGTGTACGCTTGCAACGGGATTTTTGGAATTCCCCCATGGAACAGTGTTGGAAGATTAAATAACTTGGCATTGAAGGATAACGTGACTTAACCTAGAAACACTCCGGTACGTCAACAATGGCTCCTCCGCGATCAAGGAAACTTGCTGTCATGGGATTTCGATCTGTCGGTATGGTAAAACTAGTTAACTATGCACCCTTTTACAGTATAACAATTGATCATATCTTTCTTTTGCAAAACTTGAATTTCAAGCTGATACTTCTGTATCTGCTCTTTTCCCAGTCAGTGAACTACTACGTGAAATACTTGCCTTTATTTTGTAACGCAGACAGTGATTCATGTTGTTGTCGTATTAACGTGGATGTCTTTTTCACGTTGCGTCCGATATCGACCATGGAGACGTTCTAAAAGTTCAGGTGATCGGCGAATGCATTAGGGAAGGTAGCACTAGCAGGGAACAGTGATGGAGGGCTTTCGTGCTACTGAAGCTCTCCAGGGTACTAATTATATTTAACATGTCACCGAACCACAGGCCATAAGTGGGTTGCATTCCATGACTTACCTGAAGGGACAGATGCCTAATTGCAATGACGATCATAGTTGCCTAGAAAGTGCTTGCAAAATTAACACGAACTTAACACTGAACACCACAACTCGTGTCTGCATGAGTGAAGCAATCGTTGTCGTGGGGAGGACGTCTATAAATTGTTGAGACAAGCTTGGGATAAATTAAGGAGAAGGTAGCTCTAGTAATGTGAAGATAGATACCATACGGATTCGCGCGAAATTGACTACATGTGCTGATGATGCTCAGGCTATTTAAACGAAACTATAGAATGTAGGCGGTGTTGTGAAATCTGTGGAAAACAATGCCCTTTGCTTGGTAGCATTTCCTAGGTCTTTTCGTAAACACATACCGTAGATACTTCTAATAGTGTCGCCATATCAACCACTACTCATTTATATTCAATAGCATCAATATATATTCAATAAAAACACAACAGAAGACAATGAGCTTAAACCTTTTTGTTATATGTTATCTTAAAAGCCCAGGTTTCTTTCCAGCATGTCAGTGGTAAAGGTCATCATTTTAATGTCAATCATGCCGGAGCTTCGCCCTACTTGCATATGATCAAAGAGTGAATGGATGACTGCCAGGACTGAATATGATTGTTGGCTAATGGATATCAAAGTTCTTACCTGTGTTATATTACAGGATACAATTAAGTTCTCAGAATGGCATATGAGTGGGCAAAATGAACACTGGAAGCAGTAATGTGCTTGAATATTTTTAGATTAAAGACTTAGTCGTTCTTGACTTAAAACTTATATATTTAACATTACCATAAAGTATACATACTAAGTTGCAGCAAGGCTAGTCTTCACTTTTAAAAAGCCTTGCCAATGGCCTTTGATTAAGGCAATATTATGCAAACCAAAGGCATTAGACCAGTTATGAAGTTTGCCTGGTCAATGTTTTTTCTGCCATGTTTTGTGATATCAGGGATCATTCCTCAAGTTAAGCAGCAGCTTTTGCCCGTTAAATTTATTATTGTCGTAAAATAGTGTTTATGAGTCACCCACAGTGATTTTATATTCTTAAAAACACACACAACTTTTTTTGTACTGGCTTACATTCTCGCTTATCTATGTATCCTTGTTGCTGTTGATGGGGCATCACCCACTATCAGCACCCACTTAATTCCTACATTTCTATGTTTGACTTAAAGCTTTTCTTGAAGAACTGTAATCAAAAAGTGCTAATACGAGTTGCTAATATGAGATGCTTTGTAACATGTTACCAAGAAAAATGGCAGAAAGTTAACAATAAATTTGACTATTCAGTTGTATATATACTATTTTAGACATATCTGTCAATTTCTAGGACTTTCCCTTTTAATAGTGGTATCATTCTGGGATTTGTGGTGGTCTTAGCCACCATGCTATAATTCTCCACCTCAGCAGACTACCTTTGTTGAGAATATACATATTGTATGCATGTATGCATTAGGTGATTAACACAGAGAAATAGAAGGTGTACATAACTTCAATTACATTGCTGTAAAATTTTGTATTGGTCATTGTAGTATTAAATGCCACACACACTTCATTGCTTTATGTAATAGGTAATGTTTATGATTATGTTTAATCTTTATGTTTACATCTAATGTTTATGCTCTTGATCAACATGACAGAGTACCAGTTGTGCCAAAAATGTGGGCATGATCTATCAATGTGTCTGTCTATGTATCTAATCTATATACCTATCTATATTTCTATCCATTCATCTATTTATATTATATGAAGTATACTATAGAAAGTACAGAATATAATTCATACTTGTAACATATACTCACATTTTGAAGTTATGATTTTGTGAAATCATAGTCACATTTTATCTGGTCCTTTTCAATTACAGGAAAGTCCTCTTTGACAATCCAGTTTGTAGAGGGACAGTTCGTGGATTCATATGATCCAACAATAGAAAACAGTAAGTTTCTTTCTCTTTTTGGCAAAAAAGTGACTCAGAGACTGGATATATGAAACATGTAATGCTGTTGGTAGATGTAGGGTTTTCCTATATATCTAGAGAAAGTTAAATGAGCATACTAACACAGATCACAAGAACATTTGACGTTAGGATACCTCAGAAACATGGAAATATGCTGCCTGTATGTAGCACCCTTTCTATTGATGTCATATTCAAAGGTTCATTGCAACCCAAAGTGTACTCCACAGCACAAGCCTGTGTTCTCTCCTCCCTAATTGTATTCCTTGTGGAGTTTAGACCTATTGTAAACCCCACACACTCAGCTTACATATACTACACTCCCTAGGCTAAGTTTATATTTTAAAACTTGTTGAATCTAGAGATGCAATTTCTGATTCTGTAATCATAGTTTGGAAATATGTATTAAAAGGAGCAAAGGGTTTGAAGTGCTGTTGTTTACTTTGTAGGGAGATCTCTGTATACTTTGATCATTGTTCAGTAAAATATTGGTTTTCAATTGTGTTCCAATAGCACAACCCCATTTATTGTTGTGTGATGTCACATTAGCGATGATGCAACACCAAAGACGCTTTGACTGGGCAAGGTTGAAGCTGATATGCTAACTCTGTCGTTTGCTGGTAAATACAGTCTGTGTGCCTTTTGAATGTTTCACCTCCAGGTCTATGTTAAGTGCATTCCCTTCTGCTGTTGAACTGACAGAAGGAGTGTCCACACACACAGAAACTCAGATTGACAAGCTGGTAGCTTTCTTCAGCTTCTTACTCTTGGTTGGAGGTTGAGACTTCTCTTTTGGCAATCACCTTCTTTGGGGGAATCTTTCAGTTGAAATTGAAAAGATAGGAGAAAAGTAAGGTGTTTCTGCCCCCAACAATATTAAGTATGTCTTGGTTACTGAGTTAAATATAAATTAATGGCATTTAGAAGTGGAGCAAATCCTCAATTGCTACTCAATACCAGAGCAGTAAAGGGCAAGAGTGAAACAAGTAATGTATTGATGAAGAAATAACAGACACAAGGATTCTCTGCATAGTAAATGTAATGTACACAGATACTCGTGAATATGTTGGCAGGATATCACTCAAACACA
>JAAAKL020005272.1:0-19574 GCA_010016065.2 Carybdea cf. marsupialis auct. non (Linnaeus, 1758)
AGAAGCATATATTTCTACATACTGGATTGTTGGTTGTTCTATCTTCAACAAAACCCTAACTGAATTTTATTTTGAACCTTCAAACGTAGGACAAGCTTGACAGCAGCATTTCGTAAAATCTGATAGCGTATCATCCTCCTCAAGCTACCAAAACGTCCTTGTAATCCCTGCATATGAACAGACTGAACAGCGTTTCATTAACCTGTTTAAGTTTTATGACAATTCCTAATACCTACTGGGTCGTCAGGATTTGGGTAACGGTAGAGCCCAACATCCAAGAATCTTGGCTATGGGTCTATTGAGAAAATATGAAAAAAAAGCGGTATAGTGCATCGTTAGACTGTTTTGAAGAAAAACTGTTACTTTAAACTTACAAAACTACCAAAGAACAAATCTTGTATACTTAGTTTCTCATAATATACAATAAGTTGTATTGTCATTTCAAAGGATTTTTGTCTACAATATGTTAACACTAGCGGAAAAGGTACACTTTCACTAGAAACTGTCCACAAATATGTGAAATGCTAAAGAGATCCCCTGTACTCGATATCTTTCTATCACTTTATAGCGATTTATTGACAACTGAAAAGAAAAATTATTGTCACGATGATCAACAGCTATTCAAAGAGAGCCTTGTGTATCGTGAATCCCTGGCAAATGAATCAAGTCCAGTTTCATGTCTGTCAGAGACAATTTAAAGCCACCATGCTAGCACATCAGATGGTTTCTGCTTTTTGCCAACAGCTTCAGGACTACGATAATGGCTTTTTCAGTTTATTGATATTATATAAACTCAGAAACGACTTTATTAAAACTGCTGCTCTCCTCCGCAATTTTACATGGAAGGAGGAATAGCGTTCTTCGTTTCGTTAGCTTCCTTACACCTTGAAGGGACACCTTGTTATGGCCCTTCAGTAAGAACAACTGATCTTGTATATCCAAATCAACTAAAGCAACTTCCACAAAAAAGGATCTGTGACACAGTCATCATCTACCAACTCAATAATACTTTTGAATGGTCTCTCCATTTCTCGCTTTAACTGACCATGATGTTTATAGTATCTCATGGTATCTGTACCAAATATTTCAGTTTGTTCACTGACGTAGAGAACAAACAACAACATTCAAGTATTTACACCTCCACTGGACCTTCAGTCCTTCCTGCTCTACAGGCGTTTTCTCTTCATTGGTCCTTCTGCTTGTAAGTTCACATTTTCAGCTTTCAATTTCTCAAGTGATGCTTGACTGTCTTTATTGCCAGTTTTACTTTTTTCTCTATGCTTTACTGCTTTCCATTCCTTCACCTTCCGTCTTTAAATGAAACTCAGCATTTTCATAGCACCCTTTCTCGAGTTGATTGGTTAACATCATCATCACCATGACTACCGTTGATATTCTTGTCACTATTCAAATATAGCAGCAACTCTCTTACGTCCGGAACCAACTTCAAGCTTTAACTGTTCAACTTCAGTCACAGGATTGCTCACAGCCACATGAAAATCACCAACAATTTTTCACCTTAAACCATCTCATCACTCAAACCAGACTCAACCTCAGCATTCTAACCAGCCTCACTCTAATCCTTCTCGCATTGCTGATCTTTTCTGGTATCATTGGCATTTGGGGGCTCATGATGAAAAATCTTCATCTCGCTGCCTTTCAAATCCACCTCAGGGAGCCGACTTGGACGTCCGCCACCAAAAACTCATTGACACACACACCTCACCGTCAGAGGCATCAAACGTCAAACTTCATCTCTCAGTCCTATCTTTGCCACCCCTTCTACTTTATCGCCATCTGTGGCACAATCATCTGGAACTGGTAGTAGCCTTCTCTGCATCAGGAGCAAAACTACCGGCACCCGTTTCTCGCTGACACAGGGGCATAAGTTATTGTTCTTCCTCCTTCCTAACGCCAACGTCATTCTCCTTCTTTACTCACTCTCAAAGCCGTGAACAAATCATCTGTCTACCTGTGGTCAACGCTCACTCACTCTTGGCCTTGGTCTTTGTTGTTCTTTTGCATGGATTTATTTAATAGCTGACGTACCCTATCCTAGGTGCGGATTTTGTTGCCAACTTTGGTTTGAAAGTGGACGTCCACCACCAAAAACTCATTGACACACACACATGTCACCGTCAGAGGTATCAAACGTCAGACTACATCCCTCAGTCCTATCTTTGCCACCCCTTCTACTTCATCACCATCCCAATCTCTTCTCAAAGAATTTCCTGACATTTCACGACCATGCTATAAAGGGACTGCCATTAAACATTCTGTCACACATCACATTGAGACTCGTGGTCCTCCTGCCTTTTCTCGTCCACGCAGACTTGATCCAGATCGACTCAACCTTGCTAAATCTTAATTTTAGCACATGTTGCAGCTCGGAATCATGCGCCCTTCTCAAAGCTCTTGATCTTCTCCTCTTCACATGGTCCGTAAGAAGTCTCCTGGTGAATGTCACCCCTTTGGTGATTATTGCGCATTAAATTAAAACACGATTCTTGATCGCTACCCTATTCCATATATTCAGGACTTTATTTCTCACTTACAGGGCTCTACCATCTTCTCTAAAATCGATCTTGTCAGGGCTTACCACCAAATTCCGGTGGCACCTCAGGACATCCCTAAATCTGCCATCACAACTCCTTTCGGTTTTTTTAGGTTTTTAGTATGTCCTTCGATCTTCACAACTTGGCTCGAACTTTTTAACTATTCATTGATGAGGTACTTTGTGGTTTCGATTTCACCTATGCTTACATTGATGGCCTTCTTGTCGCAAGTCATGATGAAGAAGAACATCTACATCATCTTCGTCTTCTTTTTCAACGCTTGCATCAGTACGGTGTTGTCATCAATCCATCTAAATGCGAATTCGGTGTTACATCTCTTGATTTTCTTGGCCACCACATTTCATCACAGGTATCACTCCTCTCACATACTAGTTCAAGCTATTCAAAACTTTCCTCCACCTATTTCTCGTCGCAAACTTAGAGAATTCCTTGGCTTTGTAAATTTCTATAGACGCTTTATTCCTAACTGTGCTGCACTCTTACAACCCCTCACAGACGTACTCACCTAAATATATGTCAATAGTCCATTTCATCTTCCATATTCTGCCCTCACGCATTTCTTTCCATCAAAACCACTCTAGCTAATGTCACCCTACTTTTTCATCCTTTTCCTGACGCAAAATACCACTTGATGATCGACAGTTCTGACTTTGCTGTCGGTGGTGTTCTTCAACAGCTCATTGATGGTCACTGGCATCCTATATCATCCTTCTCTAAACGCCTAAAGCCTGCATAGACCTGGTACAGTACCTTCGGTCGCGAATTGCTTGCTGTCTATCTCGCCATTCACCAATTCATCCACAGGTTGGAAGCCCGTTCATTTTTCGTCTTGACAGACCACAAACCTTTGGTTTCCGCTCTCTCTTCCTTTTCCAATCGTTGCTCTCTTTGTGAAATTTGCCATCTTGATTTCATCTCACAATTCACTATAGACATCCGCCATGTACACGGTAAAGACAATTCTGTAGATAACGTTTTATCAGGCATTGAAATCAACTCACTTCAGACATCTTCTCCTGTCAGGTAGAACAACTGGCAGCTGCTCAGCGAGATAACTCTGAACTTATTCGCATAAAAGCAACGTCTTTCTTCATCTTCGCGAATTTCCAATTCCATCATCACCACAAAATATCCTTTGCAATTTTCCCCCTGGTAACCCTCGTCCCTAGATGCCATCCTCTTTTAGACACCAAATCTTTAACAGTTTTTACTCTCTATCTCATCTAGGTGGAATAGAATGGAGATCTCCATTCTTAGTTTTTTGAGTGCTCGTATTTTGCCTAAATCGCGGAGATTGTGATTTGGGATTCTAAACATTTTGATGCGTTTTGAAATGCTTTTCTGTCTATTAGGATTCATAGAGGCACTTTTAAAGATAATGTCTCCATTTGAGCACAGGAGAAGAGAAGCACGACTCTGATCATGCCTATATAGTTCGAAATCAAACAAATATAAATAGCAATTCTCATATAGGTTGACTACTTTCTTCGCTAAAAACATTATTCTTTTCTTTGCAGCAGGTTTAGCAACTGCTGATTCCCCATCACTTGAAAGACGAATTTAATCCAATCAATATTAAACACGGACAGTGCCTAATTAAGTGACAGTAATAATTCTAGCGTGGTTGTCAATAAAGCGTTTTAGGTCCAAAATCTGAGCAACGACAGCGTCGGTCTCCATAGAAGGGGAAAAAACTCATACATGTAGTATGAGATCTATACTATGTAGTTCATGACTGCTTGCTTGTCTGCCTGAGTACTTATATCAATTTAATGGCACCGATGAAGCTAACAGCGAAACAGAAAATAAGGGTGCTGGTGGTGATGAGAATTCGGGATCGACTAGCCGGATTGTCGACATTACTATTGCACTATTTAGTCTTCGTTTTCGGTGTAGGAGATCCTGGGTTCGAACCGGGCCAGCGCCCCAAGCACTTCATGTTTATGGGATATATATATATATTTTATTTTTTTTCTATTTTAGTTTTCTGTTCTCAACAACATATGGAAATCCTTTATATTACCTAAGGCAGACAGAAACCTTTTAACTTTGCAGTGTCCATTGCATCTCATCAGCAATAGCTGAGAAAAGAACATAGAAAACTGTACGAATTAGAGAAAAGATAAAAAGATGAAAAAACCGGGAAAATAGAACCATTGGTAATCAGAAGCGTTAGAGTTCATTTAAAATTGAAATAAGGAAACCTCTAGTGGCTGGAGTACAATTGATGAGAAACTCTAATGAACACTTATTTAAACGAGGCAACTTTGTTTTCACATTCGTGTACTAATGTAAAAACAAATTCCACCTGGTAGGTAACAAGTGGTTTTATTGTTAGCAACAATATCACAAGCATATCCAGTTGTCAAAGTGTAGACACAACATTTTACAACTTTTTAGTGATTTGTTTTGTTATATCGATGTCCATAATGTCGTAACACAAGTAAGGTGGAGACTTGAAATTTATTGATAAGATAGTTTAATAAATCCTTTCGAAGGGGAGAAATAATCTCAAATTTGTGTTATGGATAGAATAGGATTAGTCGATTTCTTTTCAATTTGTTTGGTAAGTTATTTAAACGAAGGTCGAGCAGAGTTCTCAGATTATATATTATTTCAGCTTTAGGCTTTAACCTACTAACAATGCGATATCTATGAAGTCTTCTGAATTACGCGTTTATCAGCATCTCTTTGTATCAGTATCAGTATCTATCAACAGCTTTTAAACACGAACAAGATCTTCGCTTTCTGTGGAAAAAAATGGAAAAGACTAACAGACCAACCCATTGCTGATGACATCGTCCTGTTTTCGGAAACAAAAGAATACCTGACGCTTATTTGACAGTTGAAGAAGTTGCTACGAATGTCATAAAAAGAGGAGACAAATTCATGTCTACAGAAATCGAAACATTTATGCCTGATTCTATGGTTTCTTTTAAAGGTAGACCATGAAATCCTATTTTTGACCACCACTTTTCAGGAAAATTTTGGCCCCTAGGTTTTATAACGTGCACCAGGTCAAACGTTAAAGCAAGACCAAAATTTGAGGGTCCTTGTATCACATCTTCCTTTTTCAAAGAATAAATTACTCCACCCTACATTACCTAATTTTTAGTGTCAGTGTGAAATCTAATGTTTTCTGTGACTACAAACATCTGGAATAATTAAGAAGACCTCTAAACCGATATCCACGTCATGCATATCCTATCTTTAATTTTATTAGTACAATAAACATGACGGTTCTTCTTCATTCATATCTTTGCCGTAAAATTTATTAATTTGAGCAATTAAGATAAATGCCTGTTCTCAACATTTTGTTACGGCAGCAACTACTTCGTACCCACTAGAACAGTTGAATACTTGGCATTACGTGGGGAAAGATAATGGCGGGGAAGAAAGGAATTGGAAATCCTGGGTTTGATCGGCACCAGAATTTGCAGTCTCATGCATCAATGTTTATTGAGTTGTATACTATGTATTCCATGATTACTAGTGTTTCTGCCTGAAGACTGAATATAAACATGACATGCGTGCTGACAAAACAGTGTCACGAACATAAAAGTTTCGCGTTAGACAAATACATTGTAACTCCAGACTTGTAGTCTACCTACTAAAATGAGCATACGGGATTCAGTATGAGGGAAGCCCTAAAACTATATTCAGAACGCGGGTCCATAATTGCAAATCAGCATTGCAAATCGGCAATACAAGGTAAAAGCATTTGCACCACAAGGCCTTAATGAGAAAGACGTTGCCACTTTCTTTTGATTCAGTCAGCCATCATCATTCAGCTGCGTGCATTCAGAAGATTCCATTCATCAATCAAGGGTGTGAGTTTCCTGGTTTCCTGATCCTCGATTTGCCACCTCCTTCAGCCTCTCTGTCATCAGCGTGAGCAGCTAAAAGGAATGGAGGGCTCTGGAGGCTCATGTCCCTCACACAGATTGGTGAATAGCAGATGAGGCTTTTGACAGTACTGGCAGCTTTAAGCAAAGTCACAACGTCGTTGCTTCCAAAAGAACGCAAACCAGGAACAACACTAGCGCCTAATCACCATATTGTCAATGGTTCCTTTCAAAATGTTCTCACTTGTAGCTCAGAAATTCAAACCTAGCCATTGCTTTGTATTAACAAATAGTCAAGTGAAACAGTTCTATTCATGTTTGTGTCTAATTTTATCTACTTAAAATTAACTAACAGTTCTTTCACTTGTATACTCGATGAAGGTTTTTTAGCCGAAAGCTTGTAGGCTGGCCTCTAAGCATTTTTTGTTTTTATATATTTTAATGTGATTTCACGGTAGCTTTTCCTCTGGTCGTTGTCATATAAATACAAAGGCGTTTACACTAGTAAAGACAGTGCTCAATACATAGCTGGAGAGTTTATTTAACTTTCAGGCCAGAGAAAACAATATTTGCCACTATACCGTATTTCACGCTTTGGGCATCGTTCAGGTAATTGAAATCACTTACACACTATACTGCTTAGGTCATATATGCTACTCGAAAACGACTCCCATATCGGCAATTTGACAAGAATTCCGCCCTGCTGTTTCGAAGTGTTGCTTTATTGGCTTTGACAAGACAAAGCTTCTATTTGATACACAAATGGCATCTGGCACGTCCTCCGTGATATTTTAGGACTTGATTCTCAATAGACCACCTAACTTCAAGCTCTTTACATTTGTCCGTTGCAAGGGCAATTTCCTGTTGTATTTATGAGGCAGAGGAATCCGTAAAGAATACTGGGGAAAGTAAGGTTTACTATGGTATTTCGGGGAGAGGGGGTTGAGATTTAAGAGCCAGAACCGTTATTACTGTTAGTCATTTAGGAACCCAGTTTACTCTGACGAAGCCCAATTATCAAGTTTTATCTGGGATCTCTAATCTAAATGTAAAGAGGTTGATGTTAGGTCGTCGATTGTGAACAAGTCCAAAATACCACCGAGGTTGTGCTGATAATTATAATGGTTGATATACTAGGTCTTTATAAGTCGAATCAGAGTAAATTGGCTTACATGCACTTCTTTGCCTTAAACTAGTATATTGGCTGACTTACTACAAGTGATTTGGGAGGATTCAGATAGATTCTGCTGCGCACAGACCATTTGCAAATCTTGTAATCCTGCAGCATAGAAGGAAATCCAATGGCGATCTTGTTATTTCTGTAGAAGGAATGCAAATCTTAAAATATTCAAGGATGACTCGTTTGCCGCTGATGTTTAGTTAAAATGTTAGGAATTTGTAACATGTCATAATTGTGATTTTATTTTTCGTTTTGTTTCTGTATAAGCTTGCTTAAATTTTTGTCCTCTCAAAAACTGAGCTAACTTAGAAATTCAAGACAGACCCTACATTCCTCAGAATGAATACTTAAACTCTGAAAAACAGTCTGAAAAAGTAGTATTTGAGTAGTGTAAATGATTTGAAGGCAACTACAAATTTTTGGGGTATTAAAGAGACCACAGATGGTGTCACCTAATGTTTCTAACACCATATCAAACCATTTTACAGCTGCAGATATTAAAAAACAATAACTCAACTAATTCTGATGTTTCTTTATCTCTTACAGTATGTACAAATAATATAGTGTTGTAGAGATGTTGGTCTATTTCAGGTATAGATACAAATCAATAAGCAGCAGTCTTAGTTGATGAGTTGTCATTGCATTGCAGTATCAGAATACTTGGAGATGCGCCTGCAACAGCATATCTTAAAAGCTCAATTTCGATCGCTCGAGGTATACACTCACACTCACACACTCACTAATCCTCATGCACCGGTTTGGTCGCGATGAGGCAACACGTAGCACCACGGACCTCTACTGCTGTCTGTCAGCAGCCAGGCGAACCGCTTCGTCTACAGAGATGCCGCAGAGTTCCAGGTCTTTGGTGGCAATCTCTTGTCACCGAGTGCGGGGTGAACCTTGAGATATACAGAGGACCAATTATTGCCTGTGGATATGAGACTATGGATTTAATATATGAGATTCAGTGGAATGTAAAAGCCAATCTGGTTCTTGTTACCAAAATATATTGAGAATCAAGACACATTTGAAGGCGATCGGAAGGAAGCATGATTTACTGCTGACGGTAACTGAATGACAGCTCTCTCTCTCCTCACCAAGAAAAAGGCGGACGGGAATATATCGTGTTAAAAGCATGTAGCAATTGAAGGAGTCGGAGGGGCGTGGAGAAAACAATGTACATAACAAAGAGGAAATCAGTAAAAGTAACGTTTTAGTGTATATAGTAGATGGAATGTCCAAGTATAAAACTGTATCAATCAAGGTAACGTAGGACAACGCAAAACAGTCAATAATTCTTCAATGTCATGATTCAATGGTGCGCTCAACTTTAGCTTCTCTTTGCCTTTTCACTTCCACAAGTAAAGACTATCCAGAATTTTTGTAGCACTGATCAAATAAATTAAATATTTGGAAAAAAACATTTTTTGTCCTTTCCTTAACTGGGACTGAAGCATATTTTTTGCTTTTTTTTAAACTGTTGATTTGTATAATAAACAGCAGATGTTTAAACAAAATGGGTTACGGTTTCTCTATTTAGAGTATCCAGAATTTTTTTAAAAAAAGAAAGAAACAATCTTTTACCAAGTACTACCAACAGTCTGTTAACTTCAGCATATTTTACCTGTTGTCATATTTTGCTGAGACAGGACTTCCTGTTTCCTTCCCGGATTAACAATGTCAGTCTTTCCGAATCTCATACCCATTCATTACATCAATAATTGATTATAAGGGTGATAAAAAATGTCGGCCTCATGTTTAAAACTCGTAGCGAGTCAATCCTCGGATTTTTAACAGTTGCCGGAGTTAGCTACTTAACACAATATCGTGTTCAAATCACACATAATTTAAGGCGGTACTAAATAATCTACTTTGAAAGCAACGTTCTTGCTGTACTAATCTTCTAAGAACATGCCCTCTCGGTACAGTGTTAACTTTTGAATACAATATTCCTGAGACTAGGCATCTCGAGGTATTTTCCCCACGTCCAGTGCTGTTTACATCTTCTAGTTAAATTGGATGGCTGATCACTGTTGTTCATCTGATAAAATGCACATAGTAAAGCTTAAACAGCTGCACACGATTTCTGCTGTGATTTTCAATACAGGCTGGAATTACCACAAGCATTTGTCTTCAAGGATGAATGATCGATGTTCAATTTCAACAGACGTGTTGACTACATGTTATTTCTGTAAAGATCCTGGATCTTATATCTAAAATATGTTCAGGCGACGTGAGAGCCATGGACGCTCTCCAATACGCCTTCGTCGGAGCGCTATACTAATATTGCTCTTCCCAATAAGAATACCTGTTGAAGTGGATCATTCAGGTTAAGATTGTCTGACCTTAAGAGTCTTTATTCTTAAAGGAAAATACATGTCAAAGTTACCCACTACAATCAGTGTTCTTTCCCAAATATCCGTCCCACCTGCTTTTTGTTCTAGTGACATTTTGGGTGAGCTTCTTAAAATCATCGATTGCGAGTTTCTCCTACAGCCAAGTTTGCCATCTGCAGGATTAACGACTATAATTGCCTGCACACAAATTTAAGATGGCTTCGTACTGATAAAAACTCGGTTATGACATTTAGCCTCAAGATTTATAAAAACTGAAGTTAACAGATGTACCCTCGTATCATAGAACTGAACATTTTTTGCTTCGGGAGCTCAGCGTGATTCATTCTTATTTAACTCATTTATTATTTAGATCATCATTAAGACAGAAAGGCGACTGAAAGAAAAACACAACTCAGGCATTGTGAGAGCAGAAGTGTTGAGGCGGTTCTTTTAACGTTCACTTATAACCCTCTTTCTTTACATCTTAGGATTCTCGATACTCAACAAAATCTTGCAATTTGTAATTCCATGCAGCTCCCCAAGCTTCAATGTGTTTCCTCTGTTCAAGCAAGGATACGTGCAAATGTTGAAATGTAAACATTACAATCCCTCCTAAATATTCCGTTGATGTCCTTTCTAGTAATCGTCCTAAAGGTTAATCTAGTGGCCGCTTTAAGGAACAGAAGTAGGGTAATAAGATTGCCCTTATCTGAGGTTGTCCTTAATAGCAGATCTTTATCAATATCTTTAAACAAAGCAGAATTTGTTTTTCAAAGTAAAGTCAGCTGGTGTAGTGGCCGGGTATGTAAATTACCATTCGGTTTGGAACATGCCGGTTTTGCAAGTAGATGCAGAAGTCGATTCTAGTTACAGGCAAGTTGACCTTAGATTAGACATGGATGGGCATGGATAGGTTAGTTTAATAAACTTGATTCAACACAATTAACACAATTAGCCAATGGGCACTGTCTGTGTTTAAAAGGATCTTGATTTGTGTACAGTGACAAGGGATTGATATCTGGAATTGAGCTGCGTGACGATATTTTTACCATCTATGTGATATTTCTGTATATTTAACAAATGGGATTCACTACTTTTTGCTTTACTTCTATCAAATGTCTAGCACTTTAAAGTAATCTCGATGACAAATCTTTTCTTGCCCTGTAATAAATGACAGCGAAGATGATTAAAAACCATGTTCTTCGAATAGCAGGATTCTACATATCGGCGGAGTAACACTTCGAAAATCAGGAAATCATGTGTTATTAACTCTTCTTTGGCTGGTGCGCGAAACCGTTGTACCGCTGAGCCTAGTTTTTTAATGGCTTACACCGTACCTAGAGAAACCTTATTTACATGATGAGAGAGGCGGAAAGTGCTCTAAGAATTATAGTGTAGATTCTGAATTCGAGTTAACAGGTGAGTTTCAAACGAAAAATTCTTATCTGGATCAATTGCCGTCAAAGAGATTTGAAACCATGTTCTGCACTTTTATTAGGATATACTGGAGTTTGAAAATATTCATTACCTTACGTCTGTAGCTACAGCGTAAACCACATGACTGATTTTGATCAGCTTAGCAAGTTAAAAGCTCGGTGCAGCCACAGAGTGACGATAGTATTGATATGACACAAGATGAATAGGAAGTGTGGATATCAATACGCTGCTGGGAAAGAGGAGCAGGAAGGGCTGTGGGAATGGAGGACGAATCAGGTTACTCAGGCACCCCATGAACACAGTATATCAGACGTTAAAATCACGATTGGCACTCAAACCCAAGAACCAGGTAAACCGAAGGATCAAATTATTGCCTTTAATGTCAGCGGACGGAGATTTCAAACATTCTCAAGTACACTAGCACGATTTCCCAATACTTTACTTGGTAATCCATTGCGACGAAATAGGCTTCGTAAAACTGACGATGGAGAATTATTTCTTGACCGGAATGAGAAGGTATTCCAATGTGTCCTTACATTTTTCCAAACAGGAATCTTTGAGCAACCTACAGATGTCAATCAAAATATATTTGTCACTGAAGTAGCCTTTTATGGTCTAACTGAAGAGGCCACAGCTTGCAGTTTGAGTGGCTTTGAATGCACGAAAAAGCAAATTCCCGAGCAAAGAATACAATATGTTTTATGGAACCTACTGGAACGTCCAGACTCATCTTTGGCTGCCAAACTGGTGTCCCTCTTCTCACTTCTAATCATTCTTATTTCAATCATTACATTTTGCTGGGAAACTTTGCCAGCATTCCGTGACATTCCCAAAGAAAATACCAATAACACTATGGATCCAGAGGTCTATAGTCGGTTAAAGAATACAGTTCAATTGCTACAAGGAATGGAATATTTCTGTATAGCATGGTTTACTTTGGAGTTTGTTCTGAGGGCTTTGGTTGCTCCCAATAAACTCAGGTTCTTTTACAGTATATTAAATATCATTGACCTTGTGGCTATTTTGCCCTTTTATATAACCATGGTAGTGAACATTGACGGAGCATTTCCAATATACTTTCTACGAACAATCAGACTGGTTCGAGTATTTCGAGTCTTCAAGCTTTCCAGATACTCAGGCGAAATGAAAATTCTTGGCATTGCATTGAAAAGTAGTGCAAGAGAACTTGCAGTTTTGGTATTTTTCATCATGCTCGGCGTCTTGCTGTTTTCCAGTGCTGCATTTTATGCTGAATACGGACACAAAGAGTCACAGCTTGACAGTATTCCTGGGGCATTCTGGTGGAGCATTGTAACTATGACGACAGTAGGGTATGGAGATGAAGTTCCAAAAACAGTTGGTAAGTAACATTCAAAGCTTATTTATAAACGTCAATATGATATTTTTAGAATTTAAAGCTTGTTTCAGTGACAAATGTTGTTTACTTACATTTACATCAGATTACTTTATTGTATTAAGTAATTTAAATTATTTCTAATGCATATAATTCAAGCGCTAACAATCAAATGACAGCACTTGATTTGAGTGGAAATAATCTGTTGACAAATTGCAAAATAACAAAATCACTTATTCTATGGCTTGAGAGAGCAGCCATAAAATTTATTGAGCACAAAAATCTGAGCTCAAAAGCCGAATTGCGTTTAATAACACCATTCTGAAGCAGATTCAAGCGTGTTAAACCAATTTTACGGCAGAGTTTGATACAAAAATCAGTACGTTTTCATAAAAGATGAGAAATCAATTATAAAACAAGAAACCAACTCTAATGGTTTATTTAAAGAATAAAATTGATATTCGTGTTATATTTCACGCAAAAAAGCCTGTAAAGTAATAACAGAGCTTTAAGGAAAGACTTGAAACCTTTTTCTCTTTTTCTCTATGTAGTTAGTTACTAAATGTAAAAACTATACTTCAGGAAGTTTCTCAATGTAGAAAACATGGCATATGACTTACGTGGCAGAGTAAACGAGACATTAGATTTTTTAATAAGTGAATATGGGTCATGCTACTGATCAGTATTTTCACTTGGAAAAAACAGGTTATTCATTCAAACCCCTGGCCTTATGCAACCACGGCCCAAACAAGCACAGACAGAGGTCCAGCAATATCTCATGTGTGATACAAATCATGTAATCAAGTAGTCTATTTTAATTAAAAAACCTTATGCTTAACATGATCATAGAATTGAATGCCAAACATCTTTCATGAAATAAATTTATTGTTGGTTTGTTACACAGGGGAAGAAAATCGACTTAATTTTACAGTAATTTACAGAACTTGTATTTCATGAGGAGGGCGAAAAGTGTGTTGATATCAATTGTATCAATAATAAATCTGATTCTCTGATTTTGTATAGGAAGGAAATAGATTTGTCGATAAATAGTAGATGACGAACAGCACAGTGCCACTAATTTGACATGTGTTGACATCATTCCATTATTGTATTACATTTTGTCTAGGGGACTCGTGATATGTTGGAGAAAAGTAAGGAAAAAGATTACTTCTTTAAGGGATCCTCCTTCTATATTTCATATTTTCTCACCGTAAGGACATGCGGTTGTCTTAAGAAATAATGATGATGATGATAATTTGTTTTTAAACTTCATTGCCATATATTTAGTCTGTAACTTTACAGAAAAACTCAGCTTTGACATTGTACATATCATTTTCACTGTTTTCACCCATTACGACGGGGACAGCAAGATTTTATAGGAGTGGAACTAGTACAACAACACTACAAACATAGTCAACATACTAAGAAAAACGAAACAAACCATAAAAAAAGAAAGAAAAGGAAAGGGAAAGAAAGTAAATAAATAAATAGAATTTACACCAAGGAAAAAAAACGAAAACAAGCCAACTCTAATTAATAAAAGTCGAGGTTTGCTGGATTAGGCCAATCCTTGTTTCTCCTGCAGAATATGTAGTGCAAAGAGCGCAAGGCCAGTTCAGTAAGCTTGCTGAGGAGTTTTTTACTGTCAACGTCATTTTTCGCTAATAATGATAATAAAAATAGTGATAATAATATTAATATTTCCGATATAATATTTTTCTCAAGTTAGTGATAAAATACTTGTTTCAATTGACTTTTGTTGCCTTAGACGTTTTATAATCATTTTAAAAACTTTAAAATGGATGTCATAAGCCTATTCATAAAGCCGCATTTTATCACATTTTTTGATGGTTGGTTACTAGTCATAATGTTCCTAATAGAGAATGAATACTATACCTTTATTTTTGATTTAATTAAAACTATGTTTCTAATCTAAAAAGGAAAAATTAATGTAAAGTAATACGTTTTTAATTATATAACAACGAGAAGACTACAGGTTGATGGTTACATTGGAATTAGACATGTGTAAGCAAAGCTTCTGAAAGAAAAAGGCTCTGTTGATACTAAATGAGAGATACTAAATGAGAGATACTAAATGAGAGATACTAAATAAGACTGCTTCCTGGTCATTAACTAAACTGTGTTAATGTTCAAATCACCAGAATTTCAGATAATCAACAGAGTTTTAGTTAATAACCAGAGTTTAAACTGATCACCATAATTTTAGCTAATTATCAGAGTTTTAGTTGATCAGCAGAAGACTGGTACCTGTAGAGGTTCTTTTGGTATTTCATAATTGCTACACTGATTAAACACCGTACCTCATTTGATATCATAATTTGACAGGACTGTAACATTTGAAGAGAATGATATGTCCAGTATTATCAAAGATATTCTGTGGATACAAAAAGAATTGCAAAAATTTGTTGATATTAGATTAGCCATAGGAACAACGGTGATGCCAACGGGAATTATTGTTAAAGAAGAACTTTTAAAATAGAGAACGCTTAGTGTGCTTTTTCATTTTAGTACAACATATATAGATCAAAGTGCCTATGTATCAGATCCACTGTTTTCCCCAAACGTAATTTAGGGTTTAGAAAAAGTATTATTTGTAAGTGAGGTGTTAGAACTATGAAAGCTACTATTTGCTTCGAAACACTTGCATCGATGTGTTCATACTACATTACACTGACATTTAAACATAAAATGGTTTCAAAGTACTTCCCAAAACTGAATCGTAAAAATTGCAAAAATCTTAGCAACAAAGATGGCTTCATCGCTTGCAAAGAGTTTGATATAATTTTTTAAAAACAAACTCCATTTTATCGTAAAGAGGAAAGACGTTTGATCTATCTGCTATTTGACGCTTTTGTTCAAATTACAAGATTACAGGCTTAGGGAAAGTTTAGGAAGGATAACGATGTTTGAAATTAAAGTAGAATTCTGACGCTTTGGCAATGTCAGGTTATCATCTGTCAATAGTACGAAAGGGAGTGGAAGTAGGAAATTGGGAATCTCGCTAACATAACGTACTAAATTTATCATCCCTTAATGAAATATTCCCGACGTTAGTGGAAGCAACCTGTTATAGATACTTCTTCTAAAGACAAGCTAAATTTGGTACGATATAGGAAAATGTATGGTGTCCCCATGAGTACCCCCACCCCCACCCCCCAAATACGCTGTCTAGTGATTTTAGAATTCGCTCTTACAGAAGTTTGTAAAAATTTATATTCAAAAGTGAGGAGGTGGGACTGACATACGAATAAAACAAGAATTAAGAGATTTAGGAACACACTCGAAATGGGGCCTTGACCCTGTGACTTACATATTGTCACTTTCTTGATTCAAATTAAGCTTGTTACTTTAATGGAACCTTACAAAGGTTGCTCGTCCTTATTGAGTGCGATCAACTGTCGTTGTGCATCTCAATTGCTTTTCTCATCTTTCAATACAGTATTCCAGGATGACTCTAAATATATATGTCTTCTTTTGGCTTAAGACCAATATGACTGTGTGTATGGGGTAAATATTTACAGTGTCTAGATATTGTCCTGTGATTGCAGGATATAAATATAGGATGTGCTACATTTCAAAAGTTTGACCAGAAAGGCTCCTTTTCATAAAGATGGAGATATTTCTTTTTTTTCTCGTTAGAGAATATAGTTATATCT
This sequence comes from Carybdea cf. marsupialis auct. non (Linnaeus, 1758), assembly GCA_010016065.2. Taxonomy (NCBI): domain Eukaryota; kingdom Metazoa; phylum Cnidaria; class Cubozoa; order Carybdeida; family Carybdeidae; genus Carybdea; species Carybdea cf. marsupialis auct. non (Linnaeus, 1758). The sequence goes on from JAAAKL020005272.1 coordinate 16,406, forward strand.
CGGCCTCGTCCATAAGAATATCGCTACCAATTTTATCTATTGAAAACCGTACACTCAACAATATCATTCAAACCAAAACAAGTTGTTACATTATATTTTACTTTACTATGAGAGTAAAACCTGGCCAAAAATTGATACAAAATGAGAGAGAGACGCCATAGGAAAGTGGGGATACGGGAAATGAGTGAAATTTAAAAAGTTCCAAGATTGACTCTGTCATCCATAGATCAGTGTATTGAAATATGCAATGATAAAAATTGATGAAGTAAAGAGATCTATCCTGTCGCGACGTATCAGCCTCGTCACGTAAAGCGAAGTATTATATAGGTTCATCGAGCTCCATATGAAACTATGGGCAGCTATGACCCCCAATCCAAGTAAAATGTGTTAACACGATCGTTTATTGTTGCTTCATTGCAAAACTAATGAACTGTAATAATTGTATGATTAGGGTAGCTAAAAAGACTTAAGGAGTCGTACAAAGAGCATGTTTTCATATATAAAAAAGACAATGTGTTTTTGATGATGATGATGATAATGATGATGATGATGATGATGATGATGATGATGATGATGATAAGAGATAGTAGAGTCATAAAAAAGATGAAGAATACCAAGGTCGCTGGTTCAGATGGGATTCCTGAAGAGGCATGGGAGAGTAGGAGTGAGGAAGGGATACATAAACTAACTGAGCTAATGCGGACTATTTGGGCAGAAGAGACAATACCGGAAGAGTGGAGGTACAGTGTTGTTATATACAAGGAGAAGAGAGATATACAGGATTGCAAGAAGTACATAAACTGATGTCAGATACCATGAAAATCTTTTAGAAGGTAATAGAAGGACTAATGAGAGAAGAGAAAACCATTGGAGAGGAGCAGTTTGGCTTCACACCAGGCAGGAGTACCACAGACTACGTTTCTATGTTACGGATAGTGATGGAGAAGTATCATGAAAGGAAAAAGGGAATGTATGACACATAAATGCTATATGTCTACCTTTATAGACTTTGAGAAAGCATAGTCCATCGTGGAGTACGCAGACGACATTGCTCTGTATACTAATTAAAGCATAGAATTAGGGAGCAAGACAGAAGCTAGGCGGAAAGCTATGGAGGAAAGGGGCCTAAAAGTCTGTCTGAAGAGGACAGCATAAATGGGCGTCTAACGAAGAAAACCATGATGTCGTGTCGATGCAAGACTACGTGAAGAAGCTAGACATGTTTAAGTGCAGAGTATGCAACCTGGGTGAAGATGGAGAACTTGAGACGGAGATTGAGAAAATAATTAGAAGGGTTACAGGGGTGTTGTGCAAAAAGAAGATCTCGGCACACAAGAACGGAAAGTATATAGACTGACAGTAAGGTCAGCCATGAATTACGGACGAGAAACCTGGGGTATCAAAATGTCACACGAGAAACAGATTGTCGAAATAAAGACTGCGATTACTATGTAGGTATACCGGTATGGATAAGGAAACAAACGAAGAAAAAATGGGAAGAAAAGATTAGTAAGAAAAAATTAGGAAGAACAAATTAAAGCTGTACATAAATATGCAAGATAGAAGGGTTCAAGCTGTACGGGTCTGTGATGAGCGCCATGGAATGACAAAAATGGGGGTTGTATCCAAGAATCGTGACCCAACTTGAAGTGAAAACAAGGCAAGGAAGAAGAAAAAATACTATACAGGGCAGAGGAATATTCAGAAATGACAATAAACAAAAGCTATATAAATAAAAGGGAACAGGTGCATCCTTGTTTCAATTTATTGAGAGAGAATTGTATGAGTAATATTATTTTCTACTAGACCAAAGTATGAATTCAGATTTTAAAAGGGATGAAAACACTCAGCAGTTGAATGTGCAGAATATTTGATCATATCAACAACATTTTATCTGTAGCAATTAAATTCGACTCCTTTGCATCAGCATAGTACTTTAATAGTGTCCCAGTGTATTGGTTTACCAAGCTTAGACGATAATCTTTCATCGTGTTTTTTATCGATAGTGGCAAGACGAGTTCATTCGTATACTGTTACTGCCCCTAATATTACTTATGATTTATTTCTGCTCAGTAGGAATTGTTATCTCTCACCATTTGTGTCAAGAGTCTCCAAGCAGATAAAAATTAAGCGAAGAGGAATGTAGGTCTTTTATTTTTTTTTTAACTCTACTCTCATGCAATCTAGTAGCACCCATGATCATAACAGCTTTAAATAAATTACATATTGGTGTCGTTTTATAATACTAATTCAGGTGTCTCTTATTTACTTGTAAGACAAGAAAAGTCTTCAAAGTTATCCATAAAGCATCAGTTTGTTCTAATGTAACAGAGGACATTGATTTTGAGTATCATATGAAACTCAAGCAACAATATCAATCCGACGGTGCTATCTTTCAGCACTTTCTCTTAAACTTCAAATATGTCGGTTGTAATATTAGAAAATTCATCGTTAAGGAAAAACATTTGTTTACTTGTTGTCGTCAAGATCGGAAAACGTAAGTCTACCACACCCGGTTTGCAATACTGAGCTATTCTCAATTTTCCCAAATGAAGATTATAAAATGAAAAGCATATTGCTTTTGTAACCACTGCTTAACAATGAATCCTCATAACTCTAAGATTAAATAAATTGATGCGCGCATGGTAGTGATATTAAATTTGTAATCAGTAATGGACGTGGGAAATATTGGGACCAGGTCTCATTCTACGGCAATAAAATTACTTTGCATGCTTTCTAGTAACGATAAACGTAGATTGTTCTGAAAATGCAAACGTGCAAAAAAGTGTGATACATTACAGAACTACTTTCAATCTACGTGCTTGGGAGTGTGATGACTGATTCATATTTTGACCAAATATTTTAGATTTAAGATGCTTATATTAATTTTTACTCTTGCGTCTTTAACTCTCAATTTGCAGTGTTTATACTATATGAAAGGTAAGAAAATATTTCTTTATTTTGATAAATATTATTTTGATAATAAGCAACATTTGAAAAGATACCGCTAGTTTATCAGAAAAACAACAGCAATTAAATTATTTAAATCAAAATTAAATTACTAAATTTGAATAGGTGGAAATTGTTATTCTGTACTATTGTCCAGAATAACACAAGAAACAACACAAAATATGCATTGAGAAGTTGCATATGGGTCATCTTTCGTGAT
>JAAAKL020005273.1:0-19573 GCA_010016065.2 Carybdea cf. marsupialis auct. non (Linnaeus, 1758)
ACAGTCAAAGTCTCAGGCCTCCTCCAATGCTCTCTAAAAGTTTCAAGTCGATCCCTTCGTCTGTTCTTAAGATATAATACTACTACTACTACTACTACTGCTGCTGCTGCTGCTGCTAATACTACTACTACTACCACTATTATTACACCTACTACTACTACTATTATTATTATTACATCTACTCTGCTACTTCTACTACTACTACTACTGCTACTCCTCTTACTCCTCCTCCTCCAGCTGGTATTACTTCTACTGCTCCATTACTGTTGGTGCTACTGCTATATTTCGTTTATTGGCATTAAAGGCGTTGCCACGACCATCAATGTCACTGGCATCTGTGATATTGGCCACCTTTAAACTATATCATGCAAGAGTCACTCTTCAAATTAATATCACTTTCAAAAATAGCACCGCAGTCCTCTTCAAAAGTTGTACAGCGCCTAAATTTGCATGCATACCTGACGACAATTTATTATAACTTTCCTTTGTCGCTTCGAGTTAAAGAAATAAAATAACACTTTGTACTAACCAAATCCTAAGCGGTTGATTTTTTCCTCTATAGCAGCAAGATCATTCCAGTCCGGAGATTTTGCTTCTAGAAGGCAATCCAAGAGAAATGTACTCTAAGACACTGAAATGTAATCACGATATTGATCCAGTAGTTATAAAAGCAATTCATAAGCAATATTATTAGGTTTGATTGTGAAATTGATTTGCTTACTAAATTAATCAGTCCATTAGTATGTTGCGACACTGTTTCATCGACAGAGCCGTGAATCAAAAGGTGATATGATTGTTTGAGTGATTAATAGATGAATTGATAAATTAATTACCTTATTGATGGATTGACTGATTGATTTATAGATTGATTGACGTTTGATTAATTGATAGAATGCTTCATGTGTTCATACGTTAATTCATTGATTGCTTGGTCATTACAAAGATAGATCAATCGAGCGATAAACTATTCAGAGAGCGACACAGATAGGCTGATCCCATCGTTTATAGGTAGATCAGTTTATCACCAGCTTAATAGATTGATTGATTATTGATTCGACGAGAGACGATTGATTAATTGATTGAAGGTTGATTGGTTTGCTTATTTATGTATTGAATGTGTTTACTAATAGATGTAAGGCAGTTATGATCCACAGCCAAAATAAACAAATAGCCGATCACGTTTAAAAAATCTTAATGTTATCTGTCAATTCAACCATTTTACGATCAGCAATCTTCTTCGACCTCCTTAACTAAAGCAATTTTTGAGTGTGAATTCACAGCTAATTCAAATGATTACGAAATAATAAAATTACAAAGCGCAACATTTCACAAAGTTAGCCTTGTTCTAAAACGTCGCTATATCGCGACAATGTAACTGGGCCGCTAGAAAGTTCAATCACAATACAGCTACTCTTACAGCTTGTCGAGTCTCCTAGTATACGAATATATGAATACTATTTTTCCTATACATATATGCTGTTTCATATTTCTTCTCATGCATCTCTCAAATATTTTTGTGATCATCATTCCAAATCGCTGCTTGTAATTACACAAAGATTTTAAATAAAATCTGATCCTATGATAATCAGAATTTCTCAAATACCAAGTTTCGTTCATACGAAAAACCGAAGAATTGTACATTGTAAAGTCTTAACCTGCAAACATACATGATGAATGTGTAGCAAAAGACTTGAAAGGGTCAAGACTAAAATTAATAAGTACAAAAGGTACATGATTCCATATTGGTACTGCTACGTTAAGGAGATTGCATTTCAGTTACAGTTACCTGGCCGCATTTCATCTGTCTTACTGTCTTTACCCATCCCCGGTAGAGGTGGAGCGTCTTTAAGTGAGCCTAGCGAAGACGATAACTTGTTCCCTGTACCATTCTTGTCCTTATTCCCTCTGTCTGTGACTTTTTCATTTAAATCTGTCCTTTTACTAACAAATGAGAACAATTAACATCATTTAAACATAGAGAATTCCGGGTTGTACGCTCAAACTATCAATCAAAAACAAAAAGACATACCTTTTACAACATACAAGGGCGAAACGTAACTTACATCGGATATCACAACTGTTTAAAAAACACATTTTAAGGATCAGACTTGCATTTCCACTGTTCCTTTCGTTATCTATATTATGCTACTGTGTAAAACTGTAAAGAGAAATCCACAGCTTAACACATCATTCTTTAGTATAAACTAAAATTAAACTGAAAAATACTCGACAAATTAGGCGAATTCCAGTCCTACAGGCAGTGTAAAGAGAGAGTGGCGAGGCGTGGAAGCAGGAAATTCTGAGTTTATACGAAACCCTTCCCCGGTTAAACGCCCTAAAACTTTAACACCCTTGCAAACTTTTTGATTTCATTATTCAGAGAGGAATGTTAAAGAGCGCAAAACTACCGCCCCTTTAATAATAATGTGATAGGCGTCGCCGGGGGATAATTGATAAAATTCCATTTACAAAACATGGTATGAATGATATCACTACAGTGTGTTGTTTTCAAACCCCTGACAATTCAAAGATCTAAGAAGACACTTAGATGATTGTCAGCTCTGTTCCATTGCAAATACTCCACTGAAAAAATCGCTGAAATTGTAAACGAGATCTTCGTCCACATGCATTGAAATTCTACATGAAATCTTGAGGACTTTAAAATTCATATCAACAATTAACAGTGTGAAGGAATCGTCAAAACATCGATTTGTTTGGCAGGGAACGGTTGGTAGGGAACGGGTTGGTAGGGAACGGGTTGGTAGGGAACGGGTTGGTAGGGAACGGGTTGGTAGGGAACATAGGTAAACAAAGGACTAAATAACTTATATGAATGGGCTTTTACGATGCTGGGCACCCTTTTGAAGGAGGCTTAGAATAGAAATGGTTGGTGGGGCTTGTTTGTCAAGTTTTATGGACGTAATGCCAGACTAATTACTTAGAAAAATCACCACTTCAGCAACCAAGTTATTTTTTCAACGCCAAAAATGAGTCAATCAGTAATCACGAATAGGGCAATTATATCCACTGTAGATGTAACTCAAGTGCTATATTTTTCCTATCCCTTACTATTACCAACTAAAATTTCAACAAGTTCCTAATCAAATGTCAAGACAAAGAAATAGACTTATATGGAGAAGAGAGGATGTCAAGGATACATTTGAGAGATACTTGATATATCTCACCATCTGGAGTCGACTCCAGGACCAGTGAATTCACAGCCTGCGCTGTACCAACTGAGCCACGGCGAACTCTTATGAAAACCGTCTCTATTCCCCTAATCGCTAAATTATCTTCCAATCGAATATCTGAGTTAACGAGTGGATAGTGACATACTCTCTATAGTATTTCTATAGTAATTTGAACTATAGCAAGAGGAGGAGTAAAACACATGTAGCTGCACAGAATCTAATGATTATGATTGGGATTTACACTGTCAATCAAGAACACCCTTACTTTGTTGTATTCTTCTTATTAGTATCTCCTTTGGCAAATTCTGCCAGAATATCGTCGTCTCCATCTAAACTCCCTCTTGGAAACGTTCGTACTCTGAAAAGCAATAAAATTAGTTTAATGATCGCTGGATATCAAATGCTCCTCTAATTCTACTTCTATTTGTAATAAGTGCGAAGTAAAAAGGTCAAAACGAACCCTTTCATCAGCATCAATATCTATCCAACTGTTCACAATTTTTCACGCCAGATGCAGTGGAGTGAAACTGGCTTGCATCCCTGCTGCCTTCTTACGTGTATTCAGAGGCACAGCGAGATGTAGATTTGCTTCGAATCTTAAGAACGAGAAATATTATTGTCTTTCACCAAATCTCTTCTCTACGATTTGTCTTGTCTAGTTTTGATGGATCCCAACGGAAAGGTAGAAATCGAGCTCCAAGGCTCTGTTTAAAATACTGTTTGGTTGTAACTGGTGACATATTTTGTGTACAACGATGGCTGATGCATACTGTTCAAATTTGGAACCCAACACTGTAAATGGAGATCTATGAATCAGAATTGTGAGTATTTACAAACCCAGTTATCACGACTGACAAACACAGCTGAAAACCCTGTCCTAGATGACGTATATAGCAATATGTGATCTATAACATAAGAACTTGATCGACTCTCCGTATTGCAACAACGCCCAACCCCCATTTTTCCACCCAGTGAACTAGTTAAGCAAAATTTTCAAGAAATTAAACCATAAAGTAATGAAGTTACGAGTGTTCGAGTGTACGTGAAAGAGACTATTATAATAATACTTCTTTGCTTGCAATCTGTTGGTCCTTCATTATCCGAAAATTCCTGTCCTTCTACTACTTCCACTTTCATTTTTCACACTGTCAAAGCAAAGGCAAGTTCATAATCATGGGCTGGGGCAAATATACAAAGGAGTCATGCTACTTTGATGCAGCATAAGTTAATACATGAAAGCATTCATACATATGATATCATGGGGAAGAACAAGTTGTACTTCCCAGAGGTTTTTCCACGTTTCCACGGCACGTTTTTCCACGCCCGTCTTTCAATTTTTGGAAAGGATACAAAAGAATATAAACCCATTCCAGAACATAAGGTTTATAAATAATAATTGCAGTAGTAATATAGGATCACAATAATTGAATGTGAAATCATGTAAACAAGTACATTACCTTTAGATGAGTTTTTTTTTACTTTACATACCTTTGAAACATCGGCGAGGATTTATTACCTAAACCCAAAATATCGTCGTTGTCAATGTCTTTATTGTTTCCTCTACTTGTTGTGACCTTCATAACAAAAATAATATTGACCTTATTTGAGTTGATTTCAGATTATAAAAAAGACCAAGATAGATAATAACATATGGCAATATGCAGCTTCACTATGGTTTACCTTATAACAAATGACAAGCCCTTTCACAACGGTGAACTTGGCGTACACTATGAACAGTCACATGGAAAATCATCAGCCAACCATTGATTAAGTGATTGATGGACTGTCTTACTAGTTAACCTCTTCTTTTTTTACACTACTACTCAGTATTTTTCTGATTGACTGACTGACTGATTGATTGATAAATCGATCCACTAATCAGACAATGTACTAATTTGGATTTTTTTCATCTCGTATTAAGAATCGTTCGTAGTGTGTAGTAAACGTCTGCAAACAAGGGAAAGTTTCAATACAGCTCAACAGAAAGTATGCTTCTCGATACATCAGTCAATAAGTAGCTAATGCATACTAAACAGGACTAGGTATCGATGTAAAACACAGGAAAGGGAAACAAAGTGTTCTTTGTCATAGCTGTTTTCTTACCGGCACACTCAAGGTTACAGTGCCGACTACTAGCGGTTTCTACAAAACTTTACTGATGATAGCCTATATCTACCCTAACCAATAATACTTCAAAGTTTACGCTAGCAGAAGGTGACACAATTATTATGAAAATTGGAAGCCGCAATTGTTTCTATGAACATTACAGTTCAATTTACAATTTGCAGTAATGTGGCCTGTGAAAGAAGGTTGTGTCCTTGACATAAAAAACGGAGGCAACTATAGTAAAAATATATATTTATACTTCTGCTGCTTATTGCTCCACCTGATGCAATTGTTATTAGTGGGGCTATTTAAAGCTTTGCTCTTCTACACCCTACTTTCTCCACTCGATTGATTACTCTTATGAAAAGATTTCTCTTCTATGCATAGCTACACTATCGATTCATTTTTTTACTCCGCACTGCCTTTCGCAAATATGTTAGGTTGTTTTACGAAGGTTATAACTTCATTCATGTGTCAACTTACTTTTGATCCACCAAATTTCGGTGCTGGATCCTCTGTATCTCTTAAATTAATGTTTTCCTGCGTAGATGATAAATGGCTATACACAGTAATCACGATACACAGAAACCTCACAAGAACTACACGAAGCGACTGCAGATTTGACTTGCTATCGCTACATTCCTAAACAACAGTCAATCCCGATCAGAAATGTAATAATTCAAAAAGTAATAATAAATACAATAATCTATGGCATTGCGATATACTTGGAATGCACAATTTCTACAATGCTGGTCAAATAAATATTGAAGTGAATACCCAACAAGTAGGATTATTTCCAGCAACATTCCAACTATACACCTGTAAACACAAAGTGTGGATTGATCTTACACTATTAACACCTGATGTGCTTGATATGTTTATAACTTCGATAAATCCATTTATGATTTTGTTTAGGTTCGAATCGAGAGCTCTCGTAGCCAAATTTTCACGATGAATAACACAGTGAACAGCAATCATATCCGGGTTGTCGTCTTTTAACAGATTGAGGGCATCGTGCCGACGGCCCATCATTGGGGAAGCGCCATCAGCTGCAGTAGCTATAATATTTGTGACTAGAATGGCATTTTAACTCAGGTAGTCCGTGACAATAGTCTAGATACCCAGTGCAGTGACGGTGGATTCCCCCGTCGATACTGACGTATGAGGGTTGGTCGTTTTCAAAGCAAGCTTTTAGACCACACGGCCACACGCTCCATAAGCAGTGATGGTAGTCGTTAGAGAATGACAGAGGAGCATTTTCTCAACGAATTCATTGTTGTGTAGAAAGTAGTCGTACGCTAGTAGACGTGCCTCACTGTCCCAGAGGATGGTCTCATCGAGGGCCAGTGAAAACTTGCTTGACCTGAGGATGGTGACTACCTGGGCCTTCAGATTGTCTAAGATTTCATCAATGCGTCGGCAAAGAGTGTAGTTGTTGAGTGGTAGCGTCGACAACTCTTTTGTGGGCCTTTTATTATCTTGCATTGTTCTCAGATATATCTCCAGGGCAGGCTGGACATCGGTGTTCTCGAGGGTTTTTGGACATGAGAATACTCAGTTCGTAGCTGGCCTGAAGTTCTCGTTCACGCATGCTGGTGTTTGCTGTAAACATGGACTCCAGCTTCTTCAGGTTTTGGACGTTTTCTCTTTAAAACGGTTGAAGTGACCCAGGGTCTTTTCTCGGTGTTCAGGATGTATCTAACTCGGGTGTTCTTGGAGCTTTATTGGCCACATTGAGTCGTTGCAGAATGATCAGCCGTACAGCAGACAGTACGATTTTGTTGGGTCACTGGCATCAGTAATGAAACCGAACATTATGCACTCAATGGAGAATTGCCAAGCCTTCTTTTTTTAGTTAGGGGACAGTCTATCGGACGCCTTTTTGGGGGCATTTTGACACAAAATAGCAGCAGAGCAGGAAAGAAATCAAATCAGTGTAAGACTGTATGTCAACAGGCAGGTGAGATGGCTTTTGTATCCAAAGCAAGTCTGACAAAAAGTACCACAACTGTTTGCAAACTAAATCCCGTTTGAAAGTCGATGACATTTACACTACGGCACATTAGCTCAACAGGCCTTTGATACTAAAGACCTGAAGGAAACCAAACCTACTTTGATGCATAATTTTTATTTGATGTACAAACTGACTCAGATTTGCTGCTCTGCCATGGCACCGGATTAGTCGAGGATTACGTCCACTTGCCAAGGTTTGAAATCACTGGGCCGTTAGGGGATTAAATATAACGGCAGTTTGAATGAAAAACGGATTTGGAGGGGAAATCCAAGAAACTACCAGAAGATTTCTTTACGATATGTCCAATTCTCCCCATCACTGCTCCATTCCTCCCCATTACCCTCCCCATTACCCTAATTCATGGAAGAGAAACATTGCTACCATTTGATGGATCTGATAGTTTTATGTTATTGCAGGGAAGATTCAACCTTGCAGGGCATAAACTCATGAATCTAACGTCTGCAGCTTGATCGTTTGTAGGCAGGTTTCTTCAAGCTATCTCTAAATTCCTAATCGTTCTTGACATTTATCACAAAGGACCAGGTTTACCAATTTTAAGGTTGCAAAAATGGAGGAAACTTACATAGTTATTCACATACTTAGATTACCCCTTCAAAGTAACGTATGTAACCATTAATAAAAGAAGTAGTAACGAGAAATAATAGTTCAATGCAAGTAACTGTTCAATGATGCACTAACGAAAATGGCAACATCATACGCATTCCCTCAGAAACAAAACATATTATTGAGAGGCTGATGAGCAAATGTGATAATGAAGAAAAAATAAAGATATGAGGGTGAAAGAAGCAGTGGAAAATTTCACAAGGATGCAATCAGCAGTCCATGAGGTTATAAGGTCTTTGGTTTCACAGAAATTCATTAATGTTTGTCTTTGATGGAAGGAGGCATAGATAATTTTTATAAGCACAAAGCATGTTAAACTGAATGGCGGGGTCAGGGGTAGGGGACAGTAGTGGTGAGTCACTTCTTGTACACATTGGTACTGACTATGAATATGTTAGAAACAGATGATAGAGTCCATCTTCGTGTGCAAGTTTAAAATATTTCTATCAAAGGCACAATTTGCCAAGAATATCACTAACATGAATATCATGCTTCAGGAAAGCTCCTAAGATATGTGTATATTTTATATTTTCGAAGCCAAATGTTAGCCACATAGTTTCTTTCGTCCCTGAGTAAAATTTTGCAAAAATTGGGTAAATGGTTTTGAAGGACAAAAGCCTGTCTTATGAGGCTTATATACCACAACTCTGCTATTAAACAAATATACGAACACTAACATTGCTATTAAATCAAACAAAAAACTAAATATAAATCACTAAAATACCTTCCCAGCATTCCTTGCCTGCTTTACAATATCAAACAGCAATGGAGCTGCCTTAGTTTCATTATGGATTTCCAAATCTCTTTTCAACGACTCCCTTTTTGAAAACTTCCCACTCTAAAGAGAAAAACAAAATACATATATGTGTCCAAACTATTACATTCTGGATCAAGACCACCCTGACTGAAACCAAATGGAATCCTTTTATGCTCCGATTATAATGAACATGTACTTGATGTCATTTAGAACAACCATAATTGTCCATAGATCAGATAACAAGAATGACAAAATAAGTGGCAAGGAAGAATAGGTGATTAAACTATATGCTCTTATTCTACAAAAAATGCCTGACAACCTGATAATTTGCATGACAGATTTCTTTGAAACTAGGTAGACTACCTGAACACTTCTCATTTACACACTCTTGTTAAACTTGCCAAAACATGTCAATAAATAACTCATACTACCCATTATTGACATGCTTGTCTCCATTAGTGACCTTGTGCAGCAACAACACCAACATTTTCTTGTAAGTGCCCTACATAACATAGCCACGCTATAAAGGGCCATCATCAACTTACAATAACACTTCATTGAACATAACCTCACAAATACTAACATAACTGCAGGTACTGAAATTAAACTGGAAGTCTTTGATACTAGTCTAGGAATGACATGTTGGTATGTGACTAGAGAAAGTAGAGATGATTTCAGTCTGTTCAAGGCAAGAATCCAACAGCAACAAATTATGGGACTTGTCAGATGGAGATGTCCACACATCGTGTTAAAAAGGATGATGAAAAATAGTACACTCATATATGTGTTCTTATTTGGGATACTATTCAGTAGCCTCTTAAAGTTATTGGTGCTAGTTTCTGTTCCCAAATCACTTCCCCCATTCCTTTTTAATCAAGTCCTCTTATGCCTTTTCTATTGTCCACTAGTGCTTATAACAGCTTTTCCTGATTTGCACTTGACAAACGTTTCTTCACTACTTTTGATATTCATGAAAAAAGTGGCTGGACTGAGTTGTGGTCCTAGCCCACGCAGGTGAGATAGAATAGAGGACTGACTAACAAATCTTATGAAAAAAAACTTGATTATAAAAGATTGATGCAGTTATAGTATGACTATAAGAGAGTAAAAGATAGACATGATAAGTGAATGCCAGACAGATGTTATCAAAAGAATCAAGTTGCTGTTATTAGAGTACACGTAAAAGATGAAATCTAAATGATATAAGAGAAATTGGTGTGATAGAAGACAAAATGAAGTAAGGGCATTTGCTGTGACCTTTATGTCTAGTATGATGAAGAAGGGAGCTTTAGATATGGGTAAAGTACTGTATGGACAGATGCTGTTCAAGACAATGCATAGGGAAAGTAGTATCTTCTTTGTGATTAGGAGTCAAGAACAATTATCAGATCAATATTAATTCCAGAACAGACATCCTGTTGTGATAATGACGTATGAAGAAAGCACTAGTAAATATTGTTTGATTGTTAGATTCCATAATATGACAATCAGTTTGAATTGTACGTTTTGGATGTGAAACTTTCATCAGCACTTCAAGCTTGCATCTGATCAGGTGAGTTCTACACTGCACACTAACCCTACCATGATTGTAACCATCAAAAGATGCTTTAGCCAGTTCATAAAAACAGTTTATACCAATATTTTGTGTATGCATAGAATTATAACAGGAAAGAAGAATAAAGAATTCGGGGTCAAGGAGCACCAATCAATAAATTTTAAGCAACTCATATGTATCCAATAAGAGTGAAAAGAGCTCCCAGGGTGGTCTATGTTAAAAAGCATCTCATGCTTAATGTGGTATGAGATTCATCACTAACTATATTACTCTAAAATTTATATCACCTCACAATCTGAATTCTTTAAGATTGCCAGCAAAGGGCAAAATATGTTTTTGATTTTCTACCACTAAATTTGATCTTATGTATTACAAATAACTGAGGACAGCACTAAAACGGCATCTATTGATAAATGTGAGATGAGATTAACAGTGCTATTCTCGGATATATATATCACTTCACCTTTTACATACTTAAGCATTGCCAACTAAATGCAATAGAATATGTTTATGGTTTTCTAACATAACTTTGATTTCTTGTAAATCATTGAAGAAGTCAATACCAGATAATATCATAAAAAATTGTGGTAGAATTTGTACAGAGTGGATGTGCTTCCTGAAATCAACCTACTCAGGGTACAGCGGACCTGTGTCCTTATTGTGAACAATCACTAGGAAACTGTCAAACAAGAGTCAAGAGTTTCTCAATCCCCTTATTCCAACACTAATCTGCAGTGAGGAAGTTTTATGTCAGTATTTTCCTTCTCTTGTACTGCTACTTCACAGTGGCTAGGGAGCCCATCAGCCACAAGTGATATCAATATTTGACCAATGCCTGGGACTGGCACCTGCTACCACTCTAGGTCAGAGTGGACTCAGGAACTGTGATGACTAAAGGGTAACTCCAAGTTCCTTGAGGATCCAAATCTCTTGATTCAGAGCCTTGTCACAGTGTAATGGTTGGAATCACACACAGGACCTAAATTACTGGAGGTAACAAAATATAAATATGTCAAGTCTGGAATGGAATCGCTAAATCTCATCAGATCAACCAATACTTTTAATCAGCCACCATCTAAAAGGGTTGCCACGCTAGAATAATGAGGGTCTTGAACTTAATGCACTGGAATAGATATTACTTAGCTGGGATTACATCTTGCCAATGTTTCTAAGCTATAATAAGGCCCTTCTCATTCGGGTAAAACTTGTACCTAGCAAACCAGGTTCAGTAATGCAACAGCTTTAAAAAGTAAGAGCAAAAGGAAAATAGTCAACTTAAGCTAACAGCATACTTACAAAATTTGTCTCTGGATCAAAAACAGCAAGTGTAAAATCCAGATTGTAATACTCTAAACATTCCCGAATTAAACTAAAAACCAAGTGTCCTAGAAAAAAGGTGCTTGCAACTATTAGAATAAAAACTGGACTGATACAAACCGATTATGGTAAAACACTATTCATCTGCAACAGTACTGCTAATATCACACTTACTCAAGTCCCAATCAATCTTGCTTTAAAAAGTAGTTTGAGTCTAGTTATTGTAGTGAGGTTTGTTTCTAGGCATAACATATGAACATCTACCTTTTAATGAAATAAATTAACATGGATCATGCAACTTTATAAGTTAAAAGAGATTAATCTACAGGTTTTGACTTCCTTCTCAGATTCTATTCAAACTTCTTGGGTGCTTTCTTGTAGTCAATCAGCACAACATCCACCAGATACCACTGAATCAAAACTTCTCACTTGCACTGTAGGTGTGTGTATACACACACACACACACACACACACACACACACATCAGTGCCATTTCATTGATATAAGTATTCTGGCAACAGCGAAATTGATGAAAGTTGATGAAGCTAACAGAGAAACAAAAATAAGGTTGCTGGTGGTGGTGAGAATTTGGGATCACCTAGCTGGATTGTCGACTTTACCACTGCACTATTTAGGACCAGGTTCAACAATTAGAAATTGCAATATCGCAACTTTATTAGAAACAACTCCGGCCAAAAGAAGGCAGTACCACAAATTGGACTGTTTGAGCACTTTCATAGTGAAAACCACTGGGGTATGCAGGATCGGGGGGCTTAAACTCATAGATAATGCAGACACAGAAAGATCTTTAAGCCAAAAAGAATCCTTCTGGCATTACAAACTGAACACCTTTAAACCAGAAGGGCTTATTGAAAGGGAGGTTCCAACCACTTACAAAGAGTAAAATTTAGGGGGGGGGGGACCACATACTTTATAAGTTTCCAACCAATTATGCTAGGGAGTGGGACCTAAAGACAGTCTTGGTATGTCTGCAGTTGGGCCTGACCAACTTTGTCATGCCAGAAGACCCTTGTAGCATTGGCCCCTCCCTTAATGAGGGGTGAGGCCTTGATGGCACTATCAGCCTCCCCACACTGGTGGCTTTCTCAAGACGGCCCTCTGCATTCATCACCTTGGCCTAACACAACCCTACATATTGGGATTCGAGAGACGAGGCTGGCTTGGCATGTTTACTCTCCAAAGTAAACCAGTAACCCATTGAAAACTCTACACTGGCAGAAACATGTCAAGAAAGCCAAGATAATAATAATTTTCTTTCATTATTTGTTTGGTTGCTTGTATTTTAGTATGTATTATGTCATTTTGTGAGAAGTAGTTATTTATTACATAAACAAAAAAAAATTAATTTAGTATTTGACTAAGTATTTTAATTGTTTGGTAAGTATTGGGAATCTTATTATGTAAACAAATTTTTAGCTGGTATTTTGGTGAGTATTTTCATCCTTTTGTAACAGTAGATATTTTAAGTTGTAAACATTTAGCAGTAAAAAATGTCCAGGCAAGGTAGTGGCAGTTGCCAGAAGAATGAATGAAATTTTCCAAAAGCTCACCATGAGCAAGAGCCAATGTTTTACTGTTTTATTATATTCTTTTAACTTAACGTCTTAGTAGGTCTGTTCTTGTCTTGTTCAAACAGACCCCACACTTAAGATGAAGACTTCACCATTGCACTAAACAGTGAATAGTAAAGTCGACAGTCTGGGACGTCATTCCCAAATTCTCATCAGCAGCAGCAACTACTTACAATGACATAAACAACATACAAAACAAAATACAGTATCACTTATCATTATGATAGAAGCCAATACAGACCCGCTGAAGAATGTAAATGAAATTACAAGCATTACATCACAATAAAACAATGTTATACAGATAAAAGCACTCAAGAGCACAATAAGAACAACTGCTTACTTGTGCACATAGCACAAAATCAAGTCAGGATAGCTTTATAACATGACCTAATATACAGCATGTGTTTCAATCTGAAACCTTTAGTACAACCAAAATAAAAATAGCTTACCTTCTTTTGTGTCCAAGAATTTTTCCAGTTTTAAATTTTTGGACTTACTTCCCTATTACAGAGGTACATAAAAATCATAGATGGTGAAAATAAAGTTGATGAAAATAAATACTTAAAATTCAATTTGCATCATTATGATCTACTTTGGACTAAACTGGCTAAATTTTCAACCTTCATTGATTTTCACATTACAAAAGTAATGATAGAAAGTGCCTGACTGTTTTGTACATTGGACAATTCAGTCTGCATTTAAATCATAGCTTTCAATACTTCTAAAATAAATAACCTTAACCCGTAGAGGTCATTCTACCACTTGATGCATATTGATTTTATTGCAGCCATTGACAGTCTGAATATTGGACATATAGAGTACAGGTATCAGGATTTATACAGAACCTAAAACATGACAAATCAATTTGTAATGACCTCACTGACACTCTCTAGTTTCAATTCAATACTTAGATAACACAATACATGCTAAACAGGAAAAAACTATATCAAAATGTTCTACACATGTATACTAAATATGGATACTTGTAATTAAAACAAAAAAGAGAGAATAGGTAAAATCCCATAGAGCTTTATATAGTATTAAGACCTGTTTTCATGTGCATCCTGTCAAAGTCACCTCAACTTAATTTTGAAATTAAGTCATTGTGCTTTCTGGAATTAATTCCATTGAATTGTTTGTGAAAAAGCTGGCAAACATAACAATAATTATAATATAAATTGTTAATGTAAACATTAAGATTATTTGAATAATGAAAATTATACTTAATTCTAGTAACTTATATACAATACAAAATCTAAGAATGTGCATAAATAATGTATCAACAACTCTCAACAACCTACATTTACAAGTTATCTGCTTATGTTAATTAAAGATAAACTCTTTAAATGCCATTCGATGAAACACTGTCAGTCACTAGACACCGAGCAAACACTAACCTCCAGAGCATCATGTTCTTCAAGAGCTAAAAAGACATTTGCTCTTAATTCAGCCTGAAAGAAAAGTGACACAGGCATGCTTAAGACAAAGCTGACTGCTTTCAACAAATTTATGCTGCACTGGGGCCTAAAATACTAATATTTTAAGAAATAAAGTAGCCTGGAACTGGGATTATTTTTAATCACGCTTGGTTACATCCAACTGATAAGGGTCCTAGGGTTATGTGTTTTAGTGACATGGTATAATTGGGGCCCAAATAATGTTTAAAGTTGAATTTTGTACATATGCTAACTTTAACTTCTACAACATGTACTTAACAAGTTTCTGTAATGCTGGCTTTCCATTTCACTGACTGAAGACACTTAAAGATCAATGATCGTCCTCCACTATGCAACTTGCTGATTTGTCCCAAACCTCTTTGTGTCCAAAAAATCTTCATTTATTAACAAGTCTGCAATTATTTCAATGTTTTAGTGTGATATGATACCATTTAGCCACAGATCTGAATAAATTACTGGATTTTCAACTTCAGCTTCCCTCTGAAGAAACACAGTAATGGAAGTTCTACTCACACCTTTGGTGATCAAGCATACAGTTCATTTCCAGCTGCTTAGACCAGTGATAAAAACATTGAAGGTTGGCAAAGTAGAAGAAGCAATGGAAACTTTTGTTGAGATCAGTGCATGTGGAAAATTTTGTACTGAACTGGTTTTATACCTGGTATTTCTTCCCCTTTCAACTCATCACAAGTAGAGAAGTGGTCAGCAATATGAAAGTGGATGTTATTTGTTGTCAGAACTGCTTTATAACTGTGGCATATTGTCCTCCTATCCAATATGTGGTTGTTTAAAATTTAAAGTGAATTAGTTGTTATAGCAACAAACATCTATGGAACAGAGCACAAGGAACAGCAATCATGGATTCACAAATACTGAAGTAAGAAACTTTGAAAGAATGCTAGTCAAATTTACAAACAATGATTGTTGTAATATCTTGCCAGTCGTAGTAGTGGCATTATGCTCCAACTAACCATATGAAGAGAAGTGCCACAAGTGTACTTAGTCCATTTAACTTCTCTGCTTTTTTACAGAAACTAGAGACTAACGATGTTCACAATTATTGTGTGATGGGGATCTGTATCCCCATCACACAATAATTGTGTCGAAATCTGATGCAGTACCTTTTAGATATCTTTTTTACATATAAATTTCACCTTGCTCAAGGCCAAAGTCCCTACTAGGAACTGGGCTACTTTTTGCTTTTTGGATGACAATCTATTCATGCTTGCTATTCATATTAGTCATGCTTGGCTATTTATGCTTGCAGTGCCCTCTCTGCCCTATCTATCAAAGCATAGTTTCCCATTTCACAAGAGCAGATGACAGAGGCAAGTGTGTTGGAACTTTTTGAGGCAAGTGTGTTGGAAGTTGTCCATTGTGACATCATCTCCCTGTAAGGAATGTTCACATTGTGCAGGTTGATGTCATTGTGTAGTCAAGGTATCACAGAGTGCATTGTCTCATTAACATGGTATGCCTAATGCTGTACTCTCAGGTGAGCATTCCTGTGTAGTGTAGTGGTTAGCAAGCTGGACTGTAGTAGGGAAGGCCATGGATCAAAACCAGGTACAGGCATCAGTTTTTCAACAAAGTGAAGAAGATCATTTGGAATTCAAGCTCTGTATCCAAAAGCACACATTGATGCCTCTCACAGATTTATTATGGGTAGAAGACCTCTAAAGTATATGCACAAAACATACAGTGGAGACAGAGATTATCCCCATCCCACCCCATTAAATCATACTATAAAGACATAAAGAATCTTCCATTTTTTAAAAATCATATTTTATGATACTTTCAGTGTTTTATGCCTTTGGTATACCAATAATACCTTGTTAACACCATTCAGGTATTCTACCATGCCCAAAGATTGAAAATTTTCCCTTTTGGCCCATCATGTCTGAATCATCTTTTTTGTCATCTAATGCATCCTTTATCATAATAGCTTATCTATTTTGTGGATAACATGACTCTCTTATTCTCAGTTCTTCAATTTTTCATCACTTTAACCTGTCAGCAGAACATTTTGAAAAACTTGTCCCTACAGATCCAGAGCTATGTTTACACTTAGAACTACTCACATGTTTTTTTTGTTTTTCTTACAAAAGTAAAATTGGCTCTCATTTATTGTGAAGATGATTAAAACACAGTGGTTATTAAATTGTGATATGCACATTCCACTCTGTTGAGTTCAAAATTTTCTTGAGTCATTCCCTGACTAACATTTGTATGACATGAATATCTCTACTCCAGTAAAAAGTCCCATGTATATGGGCACCATCAAACCCCATGTAAGCTGGTGTGGATGGTAGGCTGTAAAATTCTTAAAGGGTGCAAGGCATTAAGCAGTGCTCAAAGATACTACTCAACATAGAACATTGATGTTACTTTTCATCGTTCTCTTTACTTAAATTGGCAATCACATTAGAAAAATGGGTAGTTTGCTATTAACAAGCAATAGTCTTCCCAAGAGAAGATGACAATTTCGATCGATGGGCATGCGCCTACCTCAAACACGGGCTCAAAATGAAAGAGGGTGCACTACCTCTTGTGGCAGCTTTTATATGAACTGTACAGACAATAGTAAGTAAAGTATAATTTCTAAACTTAGAGCAAACTACCATGAAGTGTCATGAACTTTGGACTTACACTGTAGGTTGTCGATCCCTAAGCAAACATGGGCATAGATAACTTGCAGAAGCAATATCTAAAACATGTTAGATCTTGGACTTCGATCCAAGCTAAATAGGTGTAAGAAATGCTGTAATGCAATAAACTTTAAACTGATAATAGAGTAGAACTTAAGGTTTACGTGCTTGTAAATGTCCCTAACTGAATCTAAGTAATGAGAACAACTTTTGTTATTCGTCTGTCCATGATGAATAAATTAACCAAACAGTCCTTTGTGGCATGGTCACACCCATGCATGGGAAAAATGACATTAAATGGAGAAAAAAAATATCAAAAAACCTCTACTTCTACTATGTCACAAAGCTGCTATGTATATAATGATATTTAAGAAAGTCACGAAAGTAATTGCTACACTTAGGAAGCTGCAACAGTTTGTTTTGCAGAGCCTTGGAGTGTAAGTACAAGAAAGTAAGTAAATCATCATGACATTTGTATGCCATTTATGGTTTTGATATTTATAAGAGAAGTGACAATAAGTTGGTGACAGAAAGAAAACAGTTCAACTACCTTACCTTCATCCTGCTAGTTGCCCACTGAAAAGAGGAAGAAGTTCCTTAGTGAAAGGAACCTTACCATTACAAAAGCAAAAGAGTTGATACAAGATAAAGCAATACCTTCAGTACCACAAGAGAAGGTTCATCAAAGGATCAATGGAGGAATGAAAGCAACAGAAACCTTTGTCAAAGTGATGAAGTGAGTGGGCTATGACCAGGGGAAAAGGACAGAGTTATTGTTGCCTCTGAGAACAGCTGTAAGGAGTGGGTTAACAAAACTTGCAAACATTTCAGAACTGTATCCTCTATTTAAATCATAATAATCTGATACAATATTTTTTCAATTACAGGGGGATCAGCTTGATCTGCATCATAGATAAGATCTAAAACAAAATGAACCTTAACAGGATAAGCTGCGTCATAGGCCTGAAGCTTTGGATTAATCAGAATGGTTTTGGCCCGGAGCGAACCATGATGGCACAAATCCTCATTCTGTGAAGAATCATCGTGGGAGTGAAAGCAAACAACCTGCCAGCAATAATCATCTTTATAGATTTAAAAAGGCCTTGACTCCATACATAGAACAAAGATGACTGGGATCCTCAAGGGTTATGGAATCCCACTGAATCTACTCAGGGCAATAGAGAGAATGTACTCAAACACCAAAGCTAGAGTCATGACCCCAGATGAGAAACTGAACAATTGGACATCAAGGCTGGTGTCCTACAGGGTGATACCCTGGCCCCATTTCTCTTCATCATCGTGCTTGACTACACCATGAGGAAGGTGATGACTGGAGGAAAAGAAGAAGAGCTTGGTTTCACAGTAACCCCACACAGATCAAGGAGGCACCCAAAGGAAGTCGTAGCAGATTTAGACTTTGCAACTGACATAACCTCGTTATCTGATGCCATAGCTCAAGCACAAGAACTCCTATTCAGAGTAAAGACTGAATGCAACAAAGTAGGTCTTGGTCTCAAGGGCACGATAACAAAAGTTCCTGCCTTACAATGTTGATGTCCACACACCACTTGACACCCACAACAGTACCTTGCTACAGGAGAAGGATGACTTCAAATACCTTGGGTCCTAGGTAGATGAAACACACACGGACATCAATGTGAGAAAAGCACTAGCTTGGAAAACCCTCAATGCCATGACCAATATATATAGAAATCCAACATGAATCCTGGTCTAAAGAAGAGGTTCTTTGTTGCCACAGTGTAGTCCATCTTGACATATGCCAACATCATGACAACACACATGCTTAAGCATGGCTGTGACATATATGGCTGTGAAAGCTGGTCACTGAATACAGCAATGGAAAGAGTGCTCAATGGCAAATAATACCTACAAGCTAAGGAAAGCCCTGCACACACACTGGAGCTTGTGCATCACAAACAAATAGCTGTACACAGTCACTGACAAGATAACTGCCAGCTAGCAGCTACAATCATAGACAAATAGAAGTTAAACTTTTACTTTCTAACATGGAGAAGCTTTAAATCCTTTTCGTAATCTATCCTACGATAACTGAAGAAGTAATTGCTGGCCTACAGTCAAGACTTGTAATAAGCACGAGGCAATAGGCTTGTTTACAACGACTAGGATTTGAAAGATTGTTAGAGTAAAAGAGTTGGCAAAAAGGGAAAGAAATGGGCAACTTAGGTAAGTTTTACAAATGTTTAAGTCTGATTTCCTCATGTATTGAGCGATATTCATAGTTTAGATCAGCACATACAGGGCGTTTAATTTTTGTTTTGGAAATCAACGAA
>JAAAKL020005274.1:0-19571 GCA_010016065.2 Carybdea cf. marsupialis auct. non (Linnaeus, 1758)
CTTGAAAATAGGTCAAGTCTCCCGACACTATTTCTGAATCCCCGCCTTGGTTAATTTCCACAGGGCCACGATACACCCCGCGCTCGACACTGCTCCCATCCTGAAAGCGTTCGACCGATCGTGCTAACCGATCATCGCGCGTCGTTTCAGTTTCCTGTAGCATCCTGCCACTACCAATATCTGTGACAGACTCCAGCGTCCGCAGTGTCCCATCTCCATTTTCCTCCACCGTCGTAGTCCGTAACTGACTGCCCGCCATCACTTCTTCGCGCACATCCCGACGTACCCCATCGCTTCCTGTCGTCGAACGAACGCGAAATCCCGAAACCAATCGACCTTCCTCATTCTCGACAAATTCCCCTCGTGGCCCCCGATACATGAGCGAACCGTCGGCTCCAGCTCGGGCCACCCCACCTTCGTGATCGAGAATATCCGACGCCCCCGTTTGCTGATCGACGCGCAATCCCGCCGCTCCCGTGATCACGCTAAATTCCTCACCGTCCACCGTCGCTTGCTGCGTGACCGAGCCCAACCCTTCTTGCCGTACACTGCCGCGTCCACGAGCAAACTGCCCTGCAACCGCGTCGCCTTGCCCCGCAGTACGTGCCAGTCCGCCCATGAGTCCTCCGATTAAGTGAGAACCACCCCAGACTAATCCCCACGCTAGCAAAGGCACGGCGAGCGTCAGGTCTGAGGCTACGGTGTTCAACAGCGTGGTAAATTCTCGGATGCTGTCAAAGTTGGCCATGGCCACGCCATCAATCGTGCCCGTCAAGGGCGTGAGTCTTCGGCTCCCCTCCGCAAACATGAGAAAATTCATCACCACAAAGATGGGTCCCCAAAGGGCCACCCAACCAAACGTGCGCAGATACAAGCCCATCCATCGGCCCATGCCGGGTTGAAATGCCAGGACGAGAAGAAAGGGGGCGAGTAAGTACGCATTGCCCTTGCCGACCGTCCGCATGGGCGGAACGAGTTTCCGAGCGATATACGAGCGGGTGTACGCCTGATATTTGAGATCCTGAAGCAGCGCTTGCTGTGTCATGACGAGTGTCCCGGCCACATCACCAAAGCGTTGGCGATCCTGCCGCTCCGCTTCACGCCAGACTTCCCGGATGAGCATCGTATTGATCAGGTCACGTGAACTTTGGCTCCCAATCGTGAGCTCCGTGATCACGGGATCAATAAAATCGAGTTCGAGATCCGGCTGATCCGGATCGGCTTGAAAGGCCACGCGCAGACGACGCATCGCTTCTTCGTAATCGGCATGGGTCAGGGTAAAGCCTGGCTGAATAATCGTGTTATAAAATTCTGGACACTGCAGCGCCCCGATGGGATTGCCATTGACGTATTGCGGAGCCGTCAACGCGGCATTATCGACTGCAATGGCTGATAAAAGATCAGTCGCTCGTAACAAGTCGCCCTGTTTCAACTGATCAAAGGCGATCGCTCGGAACACACAATACACCAAATAGGATTGCGTGTTGCGCCTGAGGTCACCGTCCGGTAGATAGACTTCCAAGGTTTTTTGAAAATCAAACCATGCTCGGTTAAAGGGTGATGTGGACATGACATAAGTGTCAGGTACGGGAAACACCGTTTCCATCAGCACCGTCAATTCAAAGCCTATGGCGCCCGTAACATATGCAGGAAAAGCCACGATCAAGGGGACATCGGTAACGACCACATCAGGAATGAGCGGATCAACTTGTTCTTCTACCGCCAAATCGGCCGTCAGCGTCACCGAAATAAGTAGGATGGCAATCCCACCCATCAAGATTGGCCAAAGAAAGCGGCCGCGAAAGACTGTCGTCAATAACAAACCAAACGCTAGGAGCAGTAACGCCAGATGTAGCAGACTCTCATACGCCCCACTTCCGAATATGAGCTTTAAGCCTTCAAAAATAGAGGCGATAACATCGCCATTTCCATACGTGTAAATCGTCCACAACATCGACTGATTCTCCTAATTTGTTGGGAACGTCATCTACATCGAGTTACTCACCGTAAACAGGGCAGCGTTCATTCCAATGTAGAGACTGGTGTCCTCCACTATCGGGAAGTGTCCTTGTTACTTCCAGAATCAAAGCCCGTGACCCACTGCAATGACTTTTTGAGCAACTCCATGAAGAAGCCTATGAAGTGATACAGCCCACCTGCCACAAGTAATACAAAATATCCTGTGTAGAGTGGTTCTTTGTTCCACATCGTCTGTACCTCTTGAGAGTGCATCAAGAGAACCGTGTTATGTTCGACAAAAAACATGACGATGAAGAGCACCCAAAACACGGCCGTGAGGAAAAGGAATAGTGTTAAGAACCGCCAGTACATGACAAAGAGTGTCGCAAACATAGTCGTTCCTATTTCGTCGGCAGCGTGATCTGCACTTGATTGCCTATAGTGAGCAGGATATCGCGAACAATATCACCCACAGCTTCTTGCCCTTCCGTGCGCTTGATCAGTTCCTGTCGAGCTTCCTCAATCACACGATTGGCCTGCGTTTTCCAAAGAGCCACATCACCAGCGTAATTTCGGCGGATCTCGTAGACCTTGTTAATTTGTTGCATCCCTTGATTGCGTGCCCATTTGAGCCATTGCAAGGCCATGTCTGCCGCGAAGATATCACTGTTTCGTGCAATGACGGCTTGACCCACTTGGATCGGCTGCGTCGTATCCGCCAAAATTCGATAAACGGGTGAAGGAATGAGTCCAACAAACTCCTGATCTTCAGCGGTTAGCGCAGTCCCGTCATGGAGTTTCTCAAGGATCGTGGTCATCGAGTCCAACACGCGACGATTAAATCCATCCACATCGGTAACCGTCACGAGATTCAACGCCAAACATTGCGTCCCGCCCGTCCCGTCCGCGCACTCATAGACCCGAAGAGGAATCCCCGTCTCCACTGAGAGTACATCATCAACCGAAATCACCGACATCCACACATCGACGGTCCCATCTGACGTGACAATGATGGTTCCTAATGCCGACATCACCA
Organism: Carybdea cf. marsupialis auct. non (Linnaeus, 1758); assembly: GCA_010016065.2. Taxonomy (NCBI): domain Eukaryota; kingdom Metazoa; phylum Cnidaria; class Cubozoa; order Carybdeida; family Carybdeidae; genus Carybdea; species Carybdea cf. marsupialis auct. non (Linnaeus, 1758). Next base: position 2,996 of record JAAAKL020005274.1, read on the forward strand.
TTCGAGCCGTATCGGCATCCACACCCGCTTCGGACAACACCATCCATACAAGGTTGCCACGAGGATCCGCGTCGCTATCGGCCATAGAGGAAATCGCTTCTGACGGCGTTTGTTCTTTCGCTGAATCCCGATCTTCCCAAATATCACTAATCTCTCCACCCGCCTCTTTAAACCGTTGCCAGGCATTTTCAATCGTCCCACTGACTTTATGCTGCGCGTTCTCATCCCCGGCGAGCGCCGCCCCAATTGCTTTCCCCGCTTCACACGGTTGGAGCCGACCCATGGAATTGATGAGACGGGATGCGGATTCCAGTTTATTGAGCACATCCGCACAGGGCTCACAAAGCTCTTTAATGGCGAGTTGAAACGCAAACCCCAACACGGCTCCCGTGCCTAACTGCTGTAAGAGATCAACATACCGTTCAAGCTTGCCGTAACTGAAACTCCCCAAGTACAAGTCAATACCACTGCACCCCGCGCTGAATCTCGGGGGCGCGATAGAGAACGCGCGAAAGGGTTGATTGTAGAAACGAACGGTGGCAGAGCCCCCACTCAAATACCCGCGGCTTTGACTTTCATACGCCCCTGGATCAGAGGTCGTGCTCAAGCCCCAGCTATCGAAGAGTTCTTGCAGGGAATCATCTAAAGCCGCGTGAGCTGACGACGACAGTCCCAGAACGAGTGTGAGAAGGACCATGAGGAGAAAATATCGTCGTTTGCGCGAAGTCATCATCACTCTTGTTCTACGAGGGCCGTTTCTGCAAGATGTCCGTACGATTCTTCAGGACTGCTAAGACGCGTGTACGTAAATCTTCAACGGGCATCAATCCTGCGCCAATCGGCACAAGGAAACGCTCCGTGGGGATGGCCAGTAAAATGGTCGGCACGCGTCGCACGCCGACATGCTCACCCATGCCATTGTCCGGTTTCGGCTGCGGAAATTCCGGCAACCCCACCCCATCCTGTGTCACCGGAAACACGGTCCATCCATACGTGTCTGCAAAGAGTTTGAGCGCTTTCGCTTGTGCCTGGCAGTAGGGACAGGTCGACGTAAAGAAAAAGTATAACCCCGCCTGTTGATTCACATGATGCAAGAGTTGATCATCTGTCTGCCGCTCAGCCTGTGCCGTCAGAGTATGGCCGAGCGCTGAGACGGGATGCTCCGTGTGGTAGTCCAGCTCCGGTTCGGTATAAAGCGCGAGCTGCCACATGTTCGTAAATCGTTGAGCTCGCGCAAAAGCGGCTTTTTGGACGAGAAAATACTCTCGCACTGACTCAATGGTTGGGTCGTCGAGAGATACCAGCTTTTTCTCTTCAATCAAGATTTTCAGGATGCGAGCGGGTACATGATCAAGATCCAAGTCGGCCACAGGCACGTGACGCAGCCACTCCCGCACCTGCACATCCACGGGAAGCTCTGGCAGAGGCTGCGGACGAATGATCGGCCTGCGCGGTGGATCTTCGTACCAGAACCAGCCCTCTTTCCGACCATCCAAAAATGATGACGTACTTGACCTTGGCTTCCAGGACTCTGCCCAACTCACCTGGGCCATGCAGGCCATGACACAGGCGATCACACCGATTCGGAAGTTTAGAGCAGACAGCATCGTTGGAGTTTCCATAAGAGAAACACAAAATCATCACCGATCACGGGCACGACATGCCCGAGCCCCCACATGAAGACGGTGCGTCCCAGTGGCGAACAACACTTCGGCGAAAAATTGGGAATCGGATAGAGCATCTGAAACTTATACTGACTCTTCACAATTTGAAACAGTGGGGCATCATCACAGATCAGCGGACCATGAGCCGACGTCCAAAATTCGGTGCCCACACGCGAGAGCCTCAACAACAGTCTCGACATCACTAAAGCCGCCGGTTTGAGTTGTCCGCCATGCGTGCCTGACACATTCCCTGTGGGCGGATAGTTAATCCCCCACGATCCGGCACACCAAAACATCGCGTCAATCGGAAATCCCGCTGACGCCGCAATGGCATCCGCGGCACAGGCGGCCGTCGCCGCAGGATTATTAATCACCAACACTTCGGGAAAGAGCACAAGAGTCAGGGGATCGTTCTTCCAGGTCGGGTCAAATTCAGACATGTAGATCGCATCAATTTCATCCGAAATTCCGCCGGGATTCACACACAAGATATCCAACGCTAAGCCCAACAACGCCCACAAGGGAAAATTGAAGAAATGCGTATGGTAAAAGACGTAGTTGTGGTGCGTACTATCGTCGTCCTGCTGGGTCGTCGCGAGACCCCGATGATAAAATGTCACCTCTGGGCCAAAGGTAATCCCACCGAGTGACGGAATACAAAACGGGGTCCGAACCACCTCTACAAGATTCTTGGGCTCCCATAATCCTAAGGGGAGCCCTGGAATACAGACACCAAAAAAACAGACGCAGCCACATAAAAAGGGAGGAAAGAAGGAGGCCCGTCCCGGACCAAGGGCGGGTGTCGTAAAATCTTCGGTTCCTGAAAACAGCGTCACTCCCGCAAGACTGACAGGAAACAAACATTCCCAGCACGTCCGAGCCAGAATTTCTCCGAGGATACTCGTCTTCGGACAAAAGGCCTCGGCTGGCGGGGCCACCGCGAGCGTCCCGACGACCGTCAAGACGGCAATCAGGATCACTTTCAGACACACCGAGGTCACGCGGCGACGCATCATGGCACCTTGACTTCCTTTACCCGAAAACGTTGCCCCTCTTGCGTGATAATGCTAGGCACGTTTGTCACACCGAACCGTTCAATGATCGTGGGATTGGCCCAGTACACGGGCCGCTGCCACCGCCTGACGAGCGCAAACGCATCGCCGGCTGTGACCATGACCGTCAATTTGTGATGGGGAGCTCCAGAAACCGTGCTATCCATGGCGGCAACTTGCTTGGGATCAGTCGCGTCGAGAATCACATAGCTCTCATCCAATTGGACATGCGCCAGTGGATTGAGACGAGTCCCTGCGGTCGCCAAGACTAACCCGCTTTGCGGTTCGGTCACATCCGTTGGAAACTCCACAGTCGGATCCGTGTAGCGCACACGATCCTCGGTCGCGACAGGAAGCGAGATCTTTGGGCCCTTCTTGAAACGGGCTTCGATCGTTTTCTTCGCTTTCTTGCTCACTTCCTCCCAATCAACCGACTTGATGCGGGCTTGAATCACGTCAAGGAAATCCGGTTCAATGATCTTCACCATCGGACTGCCCGCGGAGAGTGTGGCCGAATCGGACAACACGGGTATTGATGGAGGGGGTGCCGGTTTGACCTTCCCTCGATGCCAACTTCTCCGTTGTTGGTCATACCAATCGTGTAGCGAACTGAATCGCCGATCATGTCGCACGATATGATTTAAACCATCCTGAAGCGAGCTAATGCCGGTCACCGCGATGTAGTGTTCTCCTTGACGTACAACCAGGATTGGAATTGCTGAGGCCTTCACTTGTCGAAAAATAATCGGATCTAAGATGACGGCCGGGGCCCATCGAGGATCGGTCTTTTCTGGTGCTTGCTCATTCACCCCCATGACCCGCTTGACGCGCTTCATCATCTCGGGAATGGATTTCTCCGTAATCCCGCGAAAAACGATACGCGCCTGGGCTGCCTTGGCCTGGCCAAAGTATTCTCGCAGGGTGGATTCGGGAAGCGAAAACGAGAGTAGGAGGTAGAGCCCATCGCGTCGTTCTTCTTTGGGCGTCTGTTGATCAAACAAGGGTTTGACCGCTTGTTCGGCCTCGCGCGTAATCTGCTCGGCCAGTTGGCGTGGTGTCAGCCGCTCCTCTTGCGCCCACACAACCACCCCCCCACAGACGAAACTTATAACCGCTGCAACCAGAATGCGTTTCCAATGTCTTACCATATAGGCCTCACCTCCCCTTGAATGTCTTTCATATTGACGTACCCGAAATATCGACTATCGAAGGATCGAGCATAGGGTAACGCCACGAACACGGCGTCATGCGGAATAGGCGTTGCAAGGGGCACTACGTCAATCGCTTGTCCCCATCGATCGTGCCCCACACCTTTCGCCACTTCCTTGCCATTCACCCGCACGACATTCTTGTCCACATCGATCCGATCCCCAGGCATGCCCTCGACGCGCTTCAGCCATAACTGCCCCACGCGGGCGTACGGTCGTGGGATCCCCTCAGGTTTCACACGACCCGCATAGGTGTTCGTCATCGTAAACGCCACGAGCGCGCCACGCTCAGGGGGCACACCTTTCAGGAGGAGAAAGAATCGATGGTGTGGCCAACTCTCATCATCACGAATTAGCACTTGCGCCCAAGGCTGTACAGCCTGTAACCCAAGAATCACGATACTGATGACAACACACGATGCGATCCACCACCGCGCACGAGTCTTACGCCACACGGGTCCCTCCTGATGGTTGAGCTCGGAGAGAACGATCTTCCTTCACACACCGTTCGCAGGCTTCCAAGGTCGTTAAGCCTTTGGCTTTCCACGCGGCAATACGAGCGAGTTGATCCGCATGAGTGGTTTGCATGTACCGTTTCACGGGATCTTCCACGACCCGCACGACCCCCCGTCCCACCGGCGTAACGAGATAGGCTTCAGAGTATTGATCGCCTGAGCGATGGACCGAGCCGACCAGTTTATGTTCGTACTCGGACAAAACGAGTCGCCCGTGCTTCCGCAGGCTGGCGAGGCTTTCCGGCTTTTGCTCCAACAACATCAGAAAATCGGAGTTCTCTAAAATCGCGGGCCCGGTGGTGCCCATGTAGTCGTAGTAATCGTTCAAGCCCTGGGTCACGGTGATGACGGCGCCAGAGCGTTTTCGTAACCGCCGCACACTCTTGTAATAGAAGTCCGCCACGTTGCCGCCCTGCCCCAACAAATCCCAGCTTTCATCCATCGCCAGGATCTTCCGACGACTCACTTCTTCTTCAGAGAATGCGGCAGATTGTATTTTCAAAATTAATTGCGTCAGGATGACGGACCGAAGCGGGAGCGCATTGTCGAAGCCATCCAATTCCATCACAACAAAGGGATTGTCAAACTTAACGGTGTGTTTGCCATTGCATAGCGAGCCATAGACACCGTCCTTCGTGAAGGGATACAGCATCTTGCCTAAATCGTTCTCTCGAGTATCAGAAGAATCTAATAAGATCTTGGCCACTGATGTCGGAGTCCCGTCGGTCCCTTCCTCTTTCTGTACACGATCGAGCGCTTCTTGGAGCCACGAGCGCTGCAAATCAGAGAGCCCACCCTGAGGCGCAATCATCTGAATGAACACCCCCTCCAGCAATCCCTTTTCTTCCATATCCGGTTCGGCGGAAATCGCTTGAAAAGGATTAAGCCCAAGAGTTTTGTGCTCTTTTTTAAAATCAATGTACTGCCCACCCAGATGTTCGCAGAGTTTCTCGTAACTCCGTCCCGCATCAATGACCCACGCTCGCGCCCCAATGCCGAGATAACTCGTCAGGACGGTATTCAGGAAAAACGATTTACCGGCTCCGGGCTTTCCCACAACGGCCATAGAAAAATTTCCACTGGGATTGGCAAAAAGGTCGAGCGTCATGACTTGCCCAGTCCGCGAAGTAAAAAGGACGACCGGTTGTCCCCAGCCTTTCCAATCACCGACAACGGGTACCAGATGACCGGCGGCCTCCGTATGCGTCGTCTTTAATCGGCGCAATTTTTCTCGCAGATACTTCGGCTCTGCTGGCAAGGCCATGGGCATGGAGTGCAACAAAAGATGAAGTCCGACAAAATGATCTTCCTGCAGCAGCCATTCGAACGTCCGATACAACGCTTTCACATGATGGCTATGTCGCTCACACTCCTCTAACGTTGGGGCAAAAAGTAAAACATGATAGTACGCACCAATGGGCTGTCGACCGTTCGACAGCAGATCGGCCATTAAGTCAAAATTGTTTTTCTTTTTGGCGAGCATCGGGATCATGCCCATGAGCCGATGTGAGGCCTGTTGCGTGAGCATCGCATGCTTTTGCATCAAACGATGGTGCGTTTTCACAGGATCCAGAAACACCAGATTGAGCGTAATCCAGAATGGGCAGGTCACTTGATCCATGATCTTGGTAAGACTGCCGATCAATTCATGATTCCGACTCCCCGACCAGGCTTCAGGAAACTGTTGCACCGACAGAGATTTCACCACCCAATCGTCTAAGAGAATATGATTCTTTTCTGGCTGACACACGGTATCCAATCGAACGGCCTGTTCATTAATGTACGATGAGGGGTCATACTTCACCGGTCGATCTTCCCAGGGATGCCCTGGATTCAAGACCACGTGCAGAAGTCGAAGCAGCCCATCCGCATCCACCCGTTTGACGCCTAACCCAACGGAATCGAGGGAGCGTTCGATCCCAATCATCTTCTCCAGAATTTCTTCCAACGCGATGCCGCCAGGAGCTTCATTCACGAGTGGCATGGTCACGGCGATATACACATGACAATTCCGTGGTCGCACATGTGAATCCTCGACAAGATAGGTTTCTCTTGCTTGCAGATAGAAGTCCCGCGTCCGTTGAGCCAGTGCATAAAAGGGAGAATCTTTCCCGTTTTGACGCCGCAGATGGACATACTGATCCAGGAGCGGCTCAATGATATCGTTGGCGTGAAACGACACTTGCAGCGTGGTCTGTGGCGGCAATGACAACTCCGTGAGATTCACCAGCTTTTGTATCATGTCTTCTGATAAACCAAGCACGGGAGCGCTCACCCACAAACAGCCCACACGGCCATCATTTAACAGAAAGAACTGCTGGTCTGGATCAAACGCCCGATACGGGAGCCATTCAGAGAGGGGATAGCGCTGAATCACACGCTTGGCGGTGAAGACGGGAATCGGCATACAGTGTTTCCTTTCTGAGAGGACAATTCATCGGCCTTGTTGTTTCAGCACGTGATCAAAGATCACGGCTTTGTCCAGATTATTGAGACCACCCTGCTCGAACGCCTTCTTCTGGAGATTCGGAAGGAGCGAAGAGGTGCCGTTGGGAATAGATGAAGGGAGGGACGGACTCTGCGGAGAAGAAGAACTTGGTGGCGGTGATAACTCTTCGCGCGGTTGGCCAGGTTCGTCGATAATACCTCGCAACGGGGTAATCACGCGCTTCTTCTTCTTTCGACCTTCCGAAAGAATGGGCACGCCATACGCAAAATCAGATTCTTTGACCAAGACATAAACATAAGATCCTTCGTGAAGACGATTGTCCGCGTCGCGCCATGGCATGATCCACACGCGTAGCACTTCAGGCGGAGTCACCACCGGTCGCCCGAGGGTTGGGCCTTCACTCGAAAGATGGAGTTGGCTGGTCGTCCCCGATAGCTTATCGCTGCCTCCGCGTGGCGCGGTCGTGGATGTCTCATGATCCAAGTCATACACACTCGAAACGGATTGGCAGTTGACCCCATCAGGGTATCCCTTACATCCATACTCTGAGGAATACCCCAGACATCCTGACACTGCCAGTCCTACACTGATCACCATGATGTTTCTACTCAGTCGTTGTGTGTTTGGCCATACATATCTCAACGCGTATTCCTCCCTTTTTCGCTGACCGTCAACGAGCCTGTCGCGGGCTCTGGTCGTGTCCTTCGTGCTAACCACGTCAAAATGCCTTCGGCCGGCTGAAACCCACGAATCACTTCTCCACCCGGCAAGACCAAGGAGGGCGTCCCCGTGATCCCAAAGGTATGCGCCAGCTGTCGAATCTCGTTGAGAGGCGGAACCGGACAGGAGACGTCAGGGTCAGCGATCGCCTCTTCTCGGAATGCGGCTTCGAGGGCCACGATTCGATTCTCTGCACACCAAATGCTCGCGGCTTTCCTGGGGGCATCGGGATGTAACTTCGCACTCGGAAACAACAGCACAGCCACCGGATACCCAGCATCGATGATTTTCTGAAGCTCAGGTTGAAATCGTTGACAATAGGGACAGTCGGGATCGGTGAAATACAGAATGGGCCGTTGAACAGACGACGTGAGTGTTCCACTGGATGCGGGTTTCACCATGATGGCCATGGACGAATCAAATGCATCAAAGAGCTTTTCCCGTTGCTGCGATAATCGCTCTCGCGTGAGGTTATGCCCAGTGTTCAGATCAAAGATACTCCCCACCAGCACATACCGTGCGGTCAGATCAACATACACGACTTTATGCCCCTTCTCCGTTTCAACATCGAGCTGCATCCACCCAGGCACCACTTCTTCTTCACTTATGTGCGTCACGTTAAACCCGGGAAGCGCGTGCTTCAGCGCTGCTTGGAGATGTTCTTTCGTTTCAAGCACTGCCTCTTTTGCCCACGCCACACCAAGTTGCGATGTGACTAAGAAGAAAATGATCCATCGCGTAGCGTTCAAGCATGATCGTTGTCGGTGCATGGTGTTCCTCATTTAGAGCACGGGTTTGTGAATATCTTTTCCTTCGGTGATTAAGATATCTGCGTGACGATCCGCATCGATCTCAATGACCGGAAAAATTTGGTTTGCCATTTCTACATAGCGCGCCGCGAGGACGGCTGCGGCTTGACTCAAACCACCCGCCGCGGCGGTCACGCCAACTTGGCCTGGTTTGGGAAGATTCAACGCGGCCTCTGGATCACGTGCGACAAAGAGTCCCTGTCGAAACGGCTGAAAGGCGCGACCAATCCCATCAATAAATCCAGCGGCTAACGCACGCGCGAGAATTGCCCCATCGCGCAAGACCACACGGCCCCGCATCCCCGCTTTGCCATCTTCCCCCGTCACCGTGCCTTTGAGCGCAATATCCGTCGTTTCTTCCGCCTCATCGATGCAGCTCAAGGTCAACACGCGAATAAAGGCGCGTTCGGATGAAAGATCCCCCTTGCCTTCACCCAGCAGAAAGCAGGCACGCATGTTCATCTGAAACGCATTGGGGAGTTTCGACAGATCGACCACTTCCATGAGCACGGGGTGCGGATCATCCACGCCTCCACCTGTCGGCGCATCCAGTCCGGACAATAGTCGCATCGGAATGATCATGCCCGTCGGAATGCGATACGTCACCATTTCCGGTTCTTGTTTTTCGGTTTCCTCCGGGACAAAGAATCTGATTGGATGCATGGGTCCTGTCTTGTTCACCGAAACTTGAGACCCGAGAGGCTTTTTCACTGGAGGTAGCGCGACCGGAGGACCACCAGCTTGGGACCTACTTTGCGCAAAAATTGCTTTGCCGGTGATTGGCTTTTTCTTTTTGGCCCCTTGAAGATTGACGGGTGGCAGACTGTTGGGTGGAGGTGGAAGCTTCAGACGTTCTTTCTGCGTGACCTCTTTTAACCCCACATGATCGAGTCGTTGTTGAAGTTTTCCCAATTGGTCAGTCAACCTCGTTACTGTTGATTGAAGTGTTGTGCTAGTTTCCTCCATTTCATGTAACTGCCCAGATGCGGTCGCCATCCACGCTTCCTGATCTGCATCTTTGGTGAGTGTGGCCTTGCCTTGTACTTGATTGGGATTACTATTCGCCTGTCCACGAAACGACTGGACAACAAACGAAAGGGCAACTAACACCACAATCACGCCAATCACAATCAACCAGCGCGGAGTACCCATCTGTGGGACATTCCCTCCTCCAGAACCACTGCCAAGAATCGGGCTACCCGTTTCACCGCTCATGATTGCGACTCGTCCTCTTGCTTTGGTTCCGCCATCTCGACAAGATACACGGCCGTGCGCTCACCAGGGTCAATAATTTCTTTTTGAATCGCAATCGCGAGCTGGGCACCCGTGTTCCACTCACGCTCCTGCATGGTTTGGCGATGATTGGTGTTGTTTTTTAAGTCATACACCACGATCTGATATTGCGAACCGCAAAATACTTGCGCATCTTCGATCGAAAGTGCGAGCCATGGATAGTTTCGTTGGTCTTTGATTGATTGCTGTTCGTATTGCTTTGGCAACATCCCTTTTGCGGTACGTTGGATCAGCGTCGTGAGCAGCTCGACGTACCCCGACGCTTCGCGCACAATCGGATCAGGCTTGTGCACCTTAGGACGTGCGAGCTTTCGCTGATCAATCACCGAAATCATGGCCGCCGCTTGCTCAGTTGGCTTCAGCACAAACACATACGCCTGACCTGTCTTGGTCAGCGCCACTAAATCAGCAAGCTTCTGTCCCATCGTGACCATGACGTATTTCCCTTCAAATTTGACATCGACATCGGACGCGGACGAGACGGCTTTCTGGACGACCTCTGGCAGATGAAAGACCGTCAGGCCCGATTGCGAGACGTTGACAGGGATCGTGCGGTCATCGATGACCTCAACTTGTTGTGGGCTCGTCTGTGCCCACATCAAATTGGGGGGTGCCATCAGAACCCACACCACCATCCCGTAACCCCACAATCTGCACTTTCCAATTTTGTATTTGTAGTTCGAGTTCATAGGCTCGTCGTTCCTCCGCAACCTTTTGATGACCAATAAACCGTTTTTCATGGCCTTTGACAATGACGGTCGATCCATTGACATAGGCTTCATCTGGGAAAAACATCCGATTGAGATTGCTCTTGATCACGTATCGTTGATCGATGGCCAAGCCATCACTCACGATCCCATAGGCATCTGGCGAGACATAACTTAAAAACATATCGTGCATGAACTTTACGGACTTCGGAGTGACGTTCGTCACGCTCGGCAACAACGTCAGCGCCATTTTTCGCTTATACTCTTCCGATCCATCAAAAGCTGACGCCCAATAGGTATTTTCAATTTCGACGGGCGTCACATGCAGAATTGTGGATCGTCGAAACATGCCATTGGCCACCAATGCCACGCCGAGCAGCACACACAACATCAAGAGCCATCGATTGGCACCACGACTCTCATTCATCGATGATCGATAGAGTTTTGCATCCATTACGGGCACCTATTCCAAGAATTCTCCAATGTCTGAGCCGGGCCCAAGCTCCAACATGAACCCAGGGACGCCGTACCACCAAAACATATGCAAGATAAATCCTTCACTCTGTCCTCCTTTGACTTTTCCCATGGCCCAGACCGAGACACAGCCAATTAGTGTAAATTCCCACAGATGTCTGGTGAAGATCCCGACCATCAGACACACGATGAACAAAATCAGTTCGTCGAGTTCCCACCAGAGCACTTGCGGTAACGAGTCGAGATACCGTGGAATCTGTGTCCGCATACAATCACTATCCTTGTTACAAAGGGGCCGGGGGCAAGACATGCTCGCCCCCGGGTTAAAGTTACATAGTGCCCGTGGTGATCACCGGGATAATGTCAGGAATGTAAAACGCACCGGCAGCAACGCCAAAGCCGATCGCGAGTCCACTCCACCTAGAGGCCATTGCCGCCCCCAAGCCAAAGAGCGCCCCGACCAAGGCGAGAAGCGTTCCTAACGAACCCTGCATCCATCCCTGCACCAAGGTTACCAGCGGGGCAAACGTACCATCCCCACCTGCCCAGGCTTCACTGGTTACCAACATCACGATCATTAATGACCCCAACAGCCGATAAGTAAACCGTCGTGAGTCCATGAAGTGTGTCATGGGTGTTCTCCATTCTGTATGTAATGGATAATCATCGTGAACAACTCCAAACCGAATGCGTTCCTCAATTAGTCCTCTTCTGGGCTGACTCCCTCCGTGTTTTGAGTAATGGCTGACGGACATGATGTCCGGACAACCGCAGTAATCTCCACGCGACGGTTTGCGGCATCATTTGTCTGGTGGCGATAACAACACAGACCTTGTCCTGATAGCTGACGTTCGACGATTGGTCCTCCTAACGTTTTCCAGCGCGTCCAGACGGCGTCCGCACGATGAAGGGCCAGTCGATCGTTCAATGATTGAGGACCATGCTGGTCCGTAAATCCTCGTACGGTCATGGTTTGAACGGGTTTGCGGACTAAGGGCAATAATTTCACAAGTTCAGAAGGCAACGGATAGGCGGAGTCAAAATCAAAAAAGAGCGTCTCCCGAACGACTTCACTCTTTGGCGTACATCCTTGAAGCGAATCCTGAGTTGCAGGCAGATCCGGTTGAGATGTCTCGAGCATCTTTCTTCCAAGAGGAGTTGGGAAATCTGGAGCCTTGCCCCACCCACAGTCGACCGGATCATGCGTACCCCATTGGACTGAATCGGGGATTCGGACGACATGCCCATCTAAATCCGCCGGTTGTTGACAGACGATCCCAACCGTTCCAGCGAGAAAGACACTAGCGAGTAGACTCATCAGAATCCTCTTTGTGACGAACAAACCATAAAATCATTTCCTCCTCTAAAGTATTACGCACCGTCACATTGCACGTTCTCGGAGTCCCCATGAGCACCAAAAACTGTGTCCCCACATGTAAGGCCGTAAGCAGCCGTTCCCGGGTCAACCAATTCGAAGGCCGCGGTGGTAGTACAACGATCACGCAGGGTTTTCGAACCACTTGGGCTTGGCGAATGGTTAGCGCATACGACAAGGTCAACTCGTCACACTCCCATTCTTGATACGTCACCTCACGACCAGGATAGGCGACATGCATTCTGGCTGATTGCGGATCAATCATCCGAACTTTTCCCTCTTCCATCACACGCACCGCTTTCTCACGGTTCCCGCGCAGGCTCCGCACAGGATCGCCAATCCGAAACCCCATGAATTCAGCCGAGGAATGAGCGTTCCAATGCTCCTGGAACCACCGATTCAGCGCAATCGTTCCCATTGGTCCGTTTGGCCCGACGCCAACAACCTGAATATCTTGGGGAGCAAACGACACACGATCCATAAGCATGGAGAAAGTCTCTCTCTCCTCCTCGAAGCTCTCAACCATGTGAAGCAGACAATCGTTACCAAACAACCCACTGACCCACTTAGGCGTGACGCCGTCACGAATCTGACGAATCAGACTCACGCGTCCCGAATCCTTATAACTGTTGACGACTTGTGTGATTCGAGTGACCGGGAACATGCCGACCTGAACACAGGCTCGAAAGACATGACCGGGCCCTGATAACGGGACTTCTCTATCATCGCCCACGAACACGATTCGAACGCGTGACTGATCACAGGCTTTCAATAAACTCGATGCATGAACCAGATCTAACTGTTCTGCGTTCACGACGATCAAGACATCGACATCTCTCATATGTTTCTCTTGTCCAATGCGTTGAGACTCATGACACTCATCCCATTGCATCGCGCAAAGCTGATCATCATCCAAAATTGTCACAGAAGCTGCCGTTGGTCCTGCCACACACGTTTTCAAACCTTGACGGGTCATTTCATCCACAATGGCCTGAAGACAAGTAGGCAGACCGACGCCATCCCCACCGACAATGAGCGAAACGGGGTACGCTAATGCTCGTTTCACGGCGAAACCCTGTTCTCGTGTTAATCGCTGAGACGATTCATGTAGGACCACGTCGGTTTCTCGAAGGACCGGGCCGCGAATCACGTGCCCTAACGTCTCTTCCACCAACCGCTGTGCGTCGACGATGAAGGGAGCCAGCACATAGTCTTCTTCACGAACAATACACCTCTGTTGGATCCAATCATCTACACGATGCTCAAGAAGCGTCACGTCGATAGAACAGAGATCGGCCAGTCGGCTCAGCAAGACAGCGACAGGAGTACAAACACATCCATGCGACGCTTGATGGTCAAGAATGAACTTGATCGCAGCATGAAAGCGACGACAATCATCGCGTGGTATATGCAACCGCTTCGCCACTGCATCGGCTTTTCGAAAGCCTATGCCCCAGATTTCAACAAGTCGATACGGATTATCCCGGATCATGGCATACGCATCAGTGCCAAAGACTTGTAACGTGCGTGCGGCCTGCGCGTGCGTGAGACCGAGTCGACAAAGATCGCTCACTGTACTGACTATCCCCAATTGCCCCGTCGCCCCACTCATCATCTTGGTTAATGCTGACGTGCCGACCCCGGATACTTCCAAGAGACGGTGTGGTTGAGCTCTCATCACCGCGAGTGTGGCATCTCCAAATTTCTGAACAATTCGTTTAGCCAAGACCCGACCCACGCCGGGAAATATGCCCGATGCTAAATAGACTTCAATCCCGGCTGACGTCGTGGGCAAGGGCTTCGTCAGTGATTCGATATGAAACTGCGTGCCATACCTTGGATGCGCCGTCCATTGTCCCGTCAGTGTATAGCGATGCCCGACACATGGTGGTTCTGGTGTTCGGCCAACGGCCGTCATGACTGAGGACTCTTGGCTTTCTCCTTCACCCTGTATCTCAATCTGCATAACTGTAAAACCCGACTTCTTTCGGTAAACCTTTCGGACAATGCCATCAAGCATCGTGGCCATTGATGACGGAGATAAGGAAGCTTCCTCTGAGGCTGCAGATGTCTGTAAGAGCGTCGACATAATGATCTCAATCTCTCGCGCGAGAAGGCAGCCTATGGCGGCCAAGTCTGACGATCACAACTAAAGCTGAACGAGGAAAAGCCCGAAATTTGGTCTGAACAGCACTGAGGGAGGATCGAACTTCAGAACGATGGCGACATGGTCGAATCGGAAAGATTGGCAAGTGACAACACACGGGAAGTAGCCTCTGGATCACTATTACGCGATCCACAAGCCGCCAACACGTTTTGGAATGGGTTCACAATCAGTTCCTGTGTTCTAGTCTTCGCAGAATTTTCGTCATCGTTTTGAGATCAGCGAAGCACAAAGAAGGGTTCAACAACAGCACGCACTTGAACATCCATTCATCAGTGCACGAGACAGACCGTCCTATCCAAGCCCCGAGTTTTTCCAACATAGCGTAAACGTTCATCACGAGTGAACGACGCATACTCCTGTTCCGGAATGATAAAGACCACAATAGGAAACCGACTACCTTGTGCCTTATGTACCGTCATGCAATAGGCCAAATCGAGATTCGATTCAGGAACGACCGCTTCAACACCTGAACTTAAACGCATCACGATGCGACCCTCCTGTGACCCTATCACCACACCTGTTTGTCCATTAAGTACTGTGACAGGCAAGTCATACGCATTCCGCAAGACAATGCAAGTATCTCCCAATCGGAATTTATCAGTCAGGAATGCACCTTGCGGATTCAACTTCATTTGCAGCCATCGATTAAGCCGGTGCACCCCCAAAGACGCTTCCTTAACAGGCGACAGGACTTGGGGGATTTTTCCAGAGCGACGAGCCGTCTGAATTTCTTGCTCAAGTTGCTTGAGAACACTTTCAGGAGAATCGTGTCGAAACGTGTAAACTGGAGAAGAGAGTACTTTCTCCAGCTTGAGGACTGGCAGTTGCTGTAACAGATATCCACACGCCGATATGCCATGGGGCGGCGGCAATTGTCCCGGATCGAGAGAAAAGATCAAGATACCTCGCACCACTCGCAATAGTGCGACTAAAACGGGAAGCGTTAACATCGAGGCTTCGTCTACCAGGACCACGTCATAGCACAGAGCCCGGCTTGAAAATCCCTTAGGACCGAAGCCCAACAAGCGATGAACAGTTTGGCCCTCATCCCCAAGCAGACTGGCGGCTTTGCCCGTCGTGGCGGTCACCGCCACGCGTAACCCTTCCACATGACAGGCATCAATCACTTGTGGCAACAAATGCGTCTTTCCACTTCCGGCTGGTCCAGTCACGACTGAATATCTATGCGACAGCAACTCCCGAAGTCTTGGGTCTTCATAGTCCGTCAACTGCATTTGATTGGTCGCCAGGCAGCGATCCACTTGCCTCAATTGCCGCACGACTTCGGCCAAGACAACCTGTCCTTCTTGCTCTACCACGACTTTCGGATGCAGATAGGACGACAAGGAAGGTAATTCTGTCGAGTCCACGCACAGACGATCACCAAGTAAGACAACGAGCCGTTCCGAAGACACGCCAATATGACCATGCACCACCTGTTCCTTCAGGACCGCATGAATCCCTGCTTGAAGACGAAGGGGATCTGTTGGTCCACCACCTGCCAGATGATGTAAAGCATCGGCGGTGCCAAAGGGGATTTCGCGCATCCAATACAAATAAAAGGGGGTTCGACATGCCTGACGCCTCCTGGTTTGTGGCCAACACATGATCTTGTTCGAAACGGCTCGCCATCCAGCCCTTCTCAGCCAGTCAGAGCATGAATCTTCTGACCACATCGGCGATGCTCCTTCATGACCTATCGAACTGATCTCTACACGAGAAGCCTCAAAAAAGCGTTTTCCTTTATTGGTTATCCATTGTCCTTCAACCGCCGCAAACAAGCGGCCCCAGCCATCTTGCGCAATGCGGGTAGACACGCGGACCTCATTCCTTCGATTCAACCAGAGATGAGTTTCTGATCGACCTGTCAACCATCGCCGATCAGTAATGAATCCAGATACTGTATTCAGAGACATGGTTTAGAGGAACCCAAGACGTCAGTTCAAAAAACATATTACGCCTCCAATCACTTTCTCTAATGTGGATTAGCTTCGCTCTATGTGTGTACCTTAAGTAATTTGTTCCACTCACGAGACCTTCATTCAACTGTTACATTTACCTTAGGTAATTCGTTTCACTCACAAGAACTCGGTTCAACTGTTACATTTACCTTAAGTATTTTGTTTCACTCGCGAGGTTTCCA